>JAOUZG010019564.1:1301498-1341078 GCA_026289955.1 Argiope argentata
TATATATATATATATATATATATATATAACTTTTTTGTATGCATACAGAAATTATGGTAATCGTCAAAAAATTCGGAATCTAAATTTCGACCAAGCTCCGCGTTCGGGACCTCCCTGCGTCCGAAAAACGCATTTTTGGAAAAGGTCCGTCCATCTATCTGTGACAAAGACAATTCAAAAATACTTTGGGCTAGACGGTTGAAATTTGGTATACGGTCTTTAAACTGAATTTGCAAATTCAAAATTTGATTTAATCTTATCAAAGGAATTTGATTTAAATCTTATCAAAGGAAGTCCGTCTGTTCGAATATTAGTTAATACGAAAACTACAGAACGATTAGAGCTAGATCATACAGATTTATAATCTATGGTGTAGACCCCTTTCAAATGTTAAGATAGAGCAAACAAGGAATTGAATTTATATATTTCAGATCGGCTGTATATATTTCAGATCGGCTACAACAAATCCTATCGATACTGCTAAGTTGAGTGGTGGCGGGGAGGCCGGCTGTACACAAGTAGAAGAACTATGTATTTAAGAAATTCATAAATGTGGGGGCGAATATGCCCATCCGGCTGTACACGAGAAGAAAACCTGTTGATATATATCAAATTTTGGACAATTCTATTCTGTAAGTCTGTCTGTCAGCAATTATGAGAATGCGATAACCCTCAATTTGATATGGTATTATCACCAACATTATACTTCAGTCAATCAAAAATTTAATTGCACTTTTTTGAAAAAAAATCTTGATGAAAGGATATTTTAATAAAACTTAATGGCAGCATTCAAGCATTTATCTCTTTCTTGTGACTCAGAGACTTCAATGTGGCAATTTTAACTGTCTAATTCATAGGTAGCTACTTTGGCAGCTGCAAATGCCGTCCAAATCGGGAATGTGGTCAGTGCTTTGGTTTTCTTGGGAGGCGAAAAAGTGTAACCACACTGAAATTTATTGGTTGTTACGTAAAGTGTATGATGATAATGCAATACCAAGTCAAGCATTTTCAAGTCAATCATATTGCGAAGTGGTGCAATATGTTTGAGAAAGAAGCTGCAGATGTTGACGACACTAGTTGCAATCCAAGAATGATCAACGAACGTTAAACAGGAATTCTTTGAAAAAACATTAAAACATTTTGTGTCAAGCTTCGATGTTTAAACTAACACTGAAAAGCGCATTTTGTTTCTACCTTTAAGATACAAGCTAAACTGTTGTAAAATTTTGATTCTGTTTTGTTTTTTGAAACAATGAAACTAAAATTATTGACTGATCCTCGTATATTTGTATCAAATTTTGAACCAATTAGTGTTGACGAAGATACCTTCAATCCATACACAATTTTCTAAACTGCGCTACAAAGTATAAAAATCCATCAAGTTTAATTTCCTGCAGACTACCTTTGGTATGCTGTAAACGTATTTCCCAGGATTCAAACTAGCTCATGCGTGAAGTCAATTTAACTTAAACTTGCCTGCTGAACTAGAAATAATAGTCCTAACGAAACCGCAAACTGACTCTAAATATATAAAAAAAGGCAAATGTGTGTAGCTATCACTGAGGCATTTACAATGATGGACGCCTCAGTGATAAGCACTGTCATTTTGGCCACCAAGTCTTAATCCTAGGAAAAGTCCTTATAATCCTATTTAGAGAAATAATTCTAATTAAAAATATTTTTACGCAAAAAAGTCTAACGGGCTCAATAATATATAACAGGAAAGATAATAGATAACAGCTCTTTATTTTATACGTAAACGCGAAACGCAAGCAATAAAACACAGACTAAATATATACAAAGGAAAACTTTCAAAAATTAATAAAATACCAGCAGAAAATTTTTATTTAACAATCGAAATAAATGCAGAGAAAATTCACTTATGATCAACCCTAAAATTCATTTATATATTCGTATGAGTTAAACTTACCTGCTCTTAATGATTTCTCTCAGCTTTTTGTAATTCATGTGATAGGGCATTGGACTTATTAGAAGAAATCTTGGAACTCGTGTCCTAATGGAGTTATCGCCAATATTCTTGAATATTCTGGGTCCTTGTTTTTTGTCTCCAAATTTGTTTTCAAGACTAATCATTAACTCGGTATCCATTAAAGCTACTTGTAATGTGTGTTTTTTACCAGGGAAGTAAATTTTTAAGGATATTACAAATTCGCAACAATATGGAAACCAAAGGCTAAAAAGTAATTAATAACTTTTTTAATTCTAAATCTCATATATTTTATTGGGATGGCCTTTTGTTAGTTATTTCAATGATTCTCCTCATACGGCATTTTAAAATATCTTTTAGAAATTAATTCATTGGAAGTCGCTGTTGCACAATCATGTCAATTATAGCTGTGCATGTCATCTAATAAAAAATAACATGATCTTCTAAGGACAAATCTGCTATTCTGTGGATCTTCAGTACTCGATTCAGTACACTTTTTCTTCTTTTGTACAGCCGACCACCCCGCCACCACTGAACGTAGCAGTATCGACAGGATTTGCTGTGGCCGGCTGTGAACTGTAGCAATGTCCATCCTTACATTGACCTAATCTGTTAAACTGATCTTCTCTTCGAGATAATTGACCCGAAAATGGTCAAATACTGACCACTTCCTCTTCTACAAGTTTTCAAACAGTTGGTAAAAAACTGATAATTTTAGACATCATGTCCTTCAGAGTCCTAAGATTACTTGGTACTATCAGCATTGAAATCAAGTCATTATTTTCAACTTCAGGATGTTTTCTATGATCGGAGATTTCTGTGCATTCCTTTAAATAGTGGTAAACAGTGCCGATTCCTCCACAAATGCATTTATTTTCCTGCATTCTTCCAAATGTTTGGAAATATGGAGTAAATCTGCCATGTCCTGATATAATTTTGATTACCAGCGGATGGTATCTTCTAATTTTTATGTCTGGATTAGGAATAAAATCGTAAGTTACTCTCTCTTTTTTGGACATATACCATCTGTCAAACCATTGTAGCTTAATCTTTTCTCTCTATTCCCATTTTAAGACATCAATTGATTTGGGGACAATTATATCCACACTCTTTTACTGTGCCGCCATCTTTGCATATTGATCCGCCTTTTCGTTACCTCATATCCCAATAAGGGGCTTAATCAACTCAACTCTATCCACTCGATTCAGTACATTGTAGGATGGAAAAGGGAGAGTCGAAGAGTAAGAGGGTGAATGAAATCTGGGGTTGTATAGAATCAAAATAAATTATAAAATATAAGAACATAAGAAACAATAAAATAATTATAAAAGATTTCTTTAAAATTAACAAATAAATAAAATCAGACAAATGAAGTTCCATGAAATTTGGAGGTTATAAAATTAATTTTCCATCAGTTTGATTCATCTATTTTTAGAACAACCATATTCTATCTAAAGTAAAAAATTTTGGGGGGGATTCAATCTTTTTTTCTTTTTTCTCCTTCATTTTAGTGGTTTTATGCTTCTTTTATTCTTTCTATCAGAATAGCATATGTTCTTACTTGAAATACCTTTATGTCTGGTCTCTTACTTAAAAAAATAAACTAATAAAATTTGAAACTCATGAAAATGAACCAATTTTCATTAAAATATTTTATTAAATTATTCTACAGTAAAAAAAGGAATAAGAATAGATTAAAGAATATGTTTTCTCTCAGATGAACAAGCAAACGATTTTAGAAACTATTACATCTTCTATTTTTATGAAAATAAACTTTAGAATTCTAATAACGCATTCTTTTAATAACTTGAAATATTAGATAATGAATATGTATAGATAATGAAATATTAGATAATATTTCATTATCTATATTAGATAATGAAAATTATAGATAATGAAATATTAAATAACGCATTCTTTTAATAACTTGAAATATTTTTGTGTAAACTCTCTTGGAATTTCTACCTTTTTTTTACGAATAGAAACTTAAACGCGAAGAAAATATTTTTGTTTTTTTAAAGTGTTTACGAAATGAAAAGTTAGATTTAAAGGCAAGTATTTTTAAATATTTAATTTCAGTTAAATAAGCTGCAGTTAAAATTAAAACATCTGGATTTAAAAAGAAAACGATATGCAAATTCAAAAACTGTAATTTTAGATTTCTATTTTTCAAGTAACCTGATGAAGAAAGAGAAAATTTCTTTTTCCATGGGTGTATCTTCTTTGCGAAAATAAATCTTAAAGGAATGCAAAATGACGGTGAGGTGACCTTGGAGAATCCAGTTTTCATGATTTATATACTCCTTTTTTCATTTTTTCCATTCTCTTCGCCGAGTTTTGTTTCACTATCAATGATGTTGAAAGTATTTTTATCATGGTGTTCTGTTTAACATTTTTTTTTCAAAATTTGAATATATTTTTTAATGTTTTATTCCATTTTTCAATTTTGTATTTTAGAAAGATTTAAAGAATATTTTCTTAATACAAATGTTATAATTATGGATGAAATATTCTAAAACTCGTTAATCAATTCATTGGTGCTTTAAAAGTCGTTAACCGGGACTGAATATTGAAAATATTATAGAAAATATATTTTTAATTCCTAGTCTAGTAATTTTTTTAAAAAATTTTAGGCTAATTTTTATGATGTGTTATCATTCCCTCGTGCTTTTTTTTTTTTTTTTGTAATCGTTTTCATCATAAGCAAAACATTTTTATCGATTACGTGAAACAATTCCTTTTTTAGTCGCTAGTGATCGATGTATGATATTAAGAGTAAATGATGTATCATCGTATTCTTCTTGTTTATGAATTTTTGTGTGTAAATGAAATTGTTTTGAACTCGTTTTGCTAATACTGAATGAGAGAGAATAATCGACTAACTTGATATTAAACGAGTAAATTTGCCTAAATATCGTGTTTCGAATTTTTTGGATGGTTGAAATACTTCTTTGCATGCTTTGTATAAAAGAAAGTAAAAAGTTAATTTGATTTATTTTTTAATAAACTTGAGATAGGAGGTTGAAATTTAGTAAATGGAATTCCTACCAAATGTACAAATAAACTCGATAATTACAAGAAAAAAGCTAATCGAATATAATATTTTATACGGGTTTAGCATCTAAAATATAGATACTTGCCAAATTATGAATTAAATCCGTTTAACAGTGGACTGTCTGTCAGTCTGTTCTTCCATATGCATGTAAACACAATAGATCATAAACGGAATAATTTAAATCAATAAAATTCTGTAGATTATTTTGTGGCTAAAAATGTAGTAATGTGTCAAATTTCTGGTGTCAATCGACCTCCAAAAAAGTTTCCAAAATACTTATTCTTGCTAGAATTTATTAGTAAAAAGTCTAAATTTATGCCAAAGATTTATATTTCGTTACCATCAGTCACTATTGATAGGCAAGAAATTCATGAATTTATCCAAGATCTACAAATTTATGCAGAGAAAAGGGAATACAATTTTTATTGGTAAGAATGCTAGAATATTTTAGAGAGACCACTCTTAATAATTTAATTTTTGTCTTTAGCTGATATCTACTCCATGCTTTTTGTGTTGTTTTGAATATCATTAGAAAAAAATGATCATATTATGGAAATATAGCATGATTTAAATGGTCTTTTAAGTACTTTTATGGTATACAATGTAAAAGTGAAATCATACAAACAAAGGCTAATGTTTTAGTCGCAGTTTACTTGTTGAATAATTAAGTGTTGCCTGTCTTCTTTTTTGTTATGATATTTTAAAAAGAATGTGGCGGATTTCCAACCAGGAGGCTGCCTAGTGTCTTTGTAGATTCCAAAATAAAAATTCTTTGATCCATAAAATGCTTAACTAATATTGTTTTGAATTTGGTGTAAATTAGATGCAAATATTGTAAATTGTTTAATTGTAAAAAATTAATTGTAATGGAATCTCTTGTCAGGAAGAAAAGACCTTTCTATTGGGATTTACAACAGAATATCGCCATATTTGACTAATTTATGTAGGTGTGTTGGCGACTTAATAAGGTCACTAACGGTTTTTACTACACGCTAAAATGTGTGTAGAAGCTAAGAAATAAAGATTTGTTCTTAGAGAATGTTGGAGAAATTTCCACACTTGTCTGGAATGATTGCGCCGTTTCTGTGTTTGCCCAGCCCAATTTAGTGGGACATTATTTAAAGTTCGGAAAAATCAGATCAGTTCGGAAAAAGGGGAATCAGATCAGTTCGGAAAAAGAGCTACGTTAGTTGGCTGAGCTTGAGAGAGTGGCTTTTCTTTTTTTGACGTACGCTCTATAGCTTCGCTGTTAATTGAAATCAACGGATTAAATAGAGTTAATTCGCTGTGAATTTGTAGCTTTTGTCGCGTATGTTTAATGCCCGTTTTCCTAGATAAAAAAAGTCTGCATTTTCGCATCGTTCTTGTGTGAAAATTTTCGTAACAATATTTATACTGTATATAGTATAATTGGTCAGATTCTTGTATATTCAATTGCATTCACTAAATCATTACAGTATTTATAAAATCTAGCACCTGCGTCGATAGAATTTTACAAACATGGATAACAGGCAAATAATACTAGGTAAATAATAATAAGAATTTAATTCACAAAGTTAATAAAATAAAAAAATTAACCAAAAAATCATTAATTTTTTAAAAATGTCATTAAATATGCTACTAAATTAATCACCCTATTAAAAAATCGATCTCATAGTGCTCACTCCTTTGGGTCTCTCTGAGTGGGGTCGCAAAATACCTTACCTCCACCATATATGTTACAATTAAATTTGTAGAAGTGAAATCCAAGATAAGGTTTCAAATTTGCAAACAGATCTTATATTTGTAAAACTATGTATTTCATATTAAGAAAGGACGATAATAATATTTGGTATAATACTCATTAAATCAATTTTCCTCCGCATTTCCTGATATGGATATGAAAATCATTAAAATGCAGCTACATGGATTAAAGATGAGGTGATCGATGCTCTATCGGTGTCGCAGCTGATAAAACGACCTTACAGAAAGAACTGCAATGTCTACAATCACAAATGGCAAAAGCATTCGCCCGGCTTGTGCAGCTGATCCACCTACCATTCGCTGCTCTTTAAATAGCGGCATGCCTGAGTTACCCAACGTGTGACATTGGTGGCACCGTCGGAATCTGCCACAGCAGCTGAGCAAAGATTGCTGACATTTCGCAGAATAAAAAGGTTGTGAAAAATTCAGATTTTGGTCACTTTCATCACGTACACACAAGAAAAAAAATGAGTTCATTTCACGTATTGTTCTAATAAAAACCAAACTTGTATCTTCTGCAGCTGACGCTCTTAATCAAAATGGCGATTTCTTTTTGAAATAATCATTCGTTTTATTTTAAGAATGACAATTGTCATGTGGAAATAAGAAAATGGATTGTCTTTGGATACTTTTTATTTCAGAAATTTTTTTAAGTAATACTTTTACGAGCGATAAAAATTAAAGAATAAATAAAAATAAATATCAACTTTAAGAATTACTGAGGATTTATGGGAAGACAGAAGAATCGTTCGCCATCCAATCATTTTGAAATACTTTGGAATTCTGGGATAAAAGAAGAATCATTCTGCCATCCAATCATTTTGAAATACTAAGGAATTCTGGGATAACAGAAGAATCATTCTGTCATCCTATCAGTTTCTTTCTTTCTTTTTTTTAAATAAAATAAACTGAAATTGGTAGGTCGGAAAGCAAGAGATCGATCATACAGTAGAAAACAATTTTAGGACTAAATACATACCAGGCCGTTCTAAACGATGACTTTATTGTGTTCATTCTGCCTTAAAGGAGAAAGTATTAAGCACAGAGACATTGTTTACTTCGTGAAAAGTGATTGGTATTTACGCTGCGCTTATAGTATGCGCAGATTTATCCTCAAAAACTTGCTAATCATTGACATGACGTTTTTAAATTTGAATTATCGCGATTTCATCTGGTGAAGATTACATAGAGGAATATGAAAATAAACAGAATCTAAATATCATGCATACTATTAATTAAATTTTAAAAGCAACCCAATCAGCATGAAAGAAAATAAACACAGTATTTCATATGAATAATCGGAATAAAAAAAAAGAATTTAGTACGTTCTAAACGTTCAGTGTTTTTTTTTTTAGTAAACAGTTTTTTTTATAGTTTTTTTTAGTAAACAGAAGATATTAGGAAATTTATCATAAAATCTTATGATAAATTTCCTAATATCTTCTATTTCCAAATGTAAAAATAAATAAATAAACAAAAGAAGAAGACACCCTCCCCTATGATCATAGCATTAACTAGAAAGCTTATTTATATTTCCTATTTCTTACTATGCAACAGGGTGAATGTTACTCGTTTCGTAAAAGCTTTGATATAGTCATTTTCACCTAAGAAATACACACACACACACACACACACACACACACACACACACACACACACATATATATATATATATATATATATATATATGATTACAGAAAATAAAACCTAGAAAAATGTCATTTTGAGCACGTGATTATATGAATGAAATAAATAGGAAATGTGATATTTTTTTTAACAATAAATGCGAAATAGTTTTTTACGATCGTTTGCAATACTAAAGTGACTCATTCAATGAAACGATGAAAATGAATAAAAACATAATTTAACCTGCACGAGCACGTGGTACTTGGCCGTTCGAGAAATGATGTTCTGACAAGATGTATTGAAATGTGCATAGCAAATTTCATTTTAATCTTTTTTTATCGACTTAATCCATTGCTGGAGCTTATAAAATTACCAGGCTATGAAAAAGCTGAAAAATGCTTTGGCGCAGAAAAAATGAACAAATAAAGAAAATCCGAGATATCTTTTTAGTGAGTCAGGTATAAGAGTATTATATCAGGAATATTTGCTATAAGAGTTGACTGCAGTACATTAAACAAACTCAAGACTACGACTTTCTGGTAAATAAATCAGACTGGCGCCAAAGGCTTTTGAAATCAGTCGTATGTGTGACCGACTGCATGTGAACGTGCAAAAAACGTAGGGAAATTTATTGAGGAAAATCATCGATTCTATATAAGTTTAGGGTTACAGTTAGTTTCACTTATTCATGGGACAGTGTATATCTGCTTTTGACACACAAGCAATAGAATTATTTTCTTCTGAATCATTCAGCTATTCTATTTCTTGTTTATGTAGGCTATGACAATTCAGTACTAAAAAATATTAAATGGAATGGGATCATTTAAATTCTAAATTTTTCTATCTTTATTAAAATTTTTGTTTTAAATAAAAGATATAAATATTTAGTTTAATTAATTTTTATTTCATTCACCTATTTATCCCCCCCACTTATTTATATATAGGCAAGTTTATAAACAACTATAACTTGGTTATCAGAATAAATAATAATTAAATAAATCAGATTACTATTAGAATTTTTTTAAATATGAGAAATTTTTTAAGTATTATTGTTGTTCTTGTTGTTACTAATGGTATTTGATATGGACAATGGATATTCAAATACCAATGTAATGGTATTACAATGGTATTTAATATGGCCGTCAGCGATTTTAAGCAGAATGAGCGTCTCTTGTTTTGAAGTCGCGCCAAGAACACGACTTAGCTACTCACTCTCCACATTCGCTTGCCCAGCCCCTTTTTATAGAGGTGCACATTCATAAAACTCACAGGTAGCACACAGAAGAACAATCATCCCCGAACCGAGACTCGAATCTATAATGTCCAGTTCACGGAAAGACGTACTACCTCTGTGCCAAGACGCTTGCAAAGTATTCCTTTTTTATATAATTGGACATGTTTGTTACAATTTAAAACTGAAAAAAGAAAGCACTAATAAAAATCTCTCTTGATAATGCATCAGCATTTATTATTAACAAAATCTTCTCTAACTACCCAAAATTCTGGAACATGAAATTCTTTTCAACCGCAAAAGCGATTTGGAACAAGCCAAATTTGCTTGCGTAAGCGACTTTATTATCCCTATTAATATTTAAGAAATACAGATGTTGCAGTAATGTAAAATTTTTCACTGAATCTAATATCCTAATGTTAGCCTTTAATCATTAGTATGCGGTTAATATACAAATATTTGAAAATCGGATATGCATTTTGGATACCTTTTTACCCACTAAATGAAATCAAAGTATGAAATAGAGATGTAATCAAAATCACAAGATGTTATTTCAAATTTTATTTATTTAAGCAATTGCTTTTACATGCATGTAAAAATATAGACAGGCAGACAGTTACCCATTTAATAAAAATCTACATCTTAGATGCTAAGCCTGTGTATCAAATTTATTGTATTAAGTTCGCTTGTCGCTTAATAGCTTTACAGACAAACTTCTTCGGAATGGATTTCATTCAAAATTTGATAGAGTTTTACAAATTTAGTGTGAAGTCCGTTTACTATTTCATCCATCCGACTCAAAATGTCCTTTAAGTTATGTCGACTAACAGACACGCAGTGTGCCAATAAAATTGTTTTGTGAACTCTGGAAGTTATGAACTGTAGATATTCATCAAAATTTCAAGTTCGAATTTTTTGAATGAATATCACATAATGTATTATTTTCGTTATACTTCGTATATGAGAAAGTAAATAGACATTCAAAGAAATTTAAGTAACAAATATATATTAAAAGATTTATATTTCCAAAAATCTAAATATTTACTGCGATTAAATGATCACTTTACTTGAACCATGTCCTTCATAGCTAATACAAACCCTTTAAATTTTTTCTTACAAAATTAGAACAAAAATCTTTAATCAGAATATAGAATGCATTCAGAAGAATCTTCTAGAACACCACCGCAGTCAATGCATCCAAAATGCTTGAATACACTTCAATAGCTGGTATATCTTTAGTACAATTATTTATTTTTGAATGAATCCAATCCATTCTACAAGTATTTTTACTGCAGACGATTTTGCCGCAGTGTGTTTTCATTCCACACGCGGGAAAGATTTTTTTTTCTTCTCATTCTTTCAGATACTTACTCAGGTTTTATATCTTTAGATACAATTTTAAATCATTTATCAATAACTCTTCAAACTTTACAAATTACTAACATTTATAGTCAAGAATAACTCTCATGTGGCACCTTGGTACTTCAATATTACACCGAACCTAAAAGCTGATAAATAGTTTCATAAATTCTGTTGCAAAAATTACTCTTTGCTTTGAATAGATTATAGACGATATTATTTCTAAATTAAAAAATACAAATTCAAAAGTCATAATACTTGCGAAATATCGAATGTTTCGCTTCTTTAGGAAGCATTCGAAACATTAATGAAATCTCACCCTGGTCTGGAAATCCTATCTGGTATGTAATAATTTGTAGACTAACCAATAAAATTATTATAACACCAGGACTGTTGAATCGCTTCAATAATGATCCTACTAACTCTTTGCACTTCGAAAAATAATTAGATGCAAAATTATTCACCTAATACAAAGATTTGTTTATTGCTATGAAAAATAAATCTACATCTCTTAACCATTGTGTGGGCGTTTTTAAAAATTAAATTCGAAAAATAAATAAAACGTCAAAATGATGCAAAATCTTGAATGGTGAGTCAGAGGTACCATCGGAGAGCAAAGGATTAAATGACAACTATCTTGAAAACATAATTTTATCCTGAAAAAAATATTCTAATAAGAGACAAACTAAGATTAAACTTTAAACTTTCTTACACTGTTTTTCGCTAAAAGCGAAAAATAAATGAATGTTCTAATCGTGAGCAATGAAATGCTTCAAGCTTTATAACTGCAATTTTCTCTTTCTTTAAGTTTTGAGGACTTTGTCGACTTCTACAAAATCAAGCAGTTCCTAAAAACAAGAAAAATTTGAAAAGAAATCAAATGGCTAATGAACTGTAAGTAACTTTTGAAATGTATATACTACATATATATTTTTGCATTGTAAAAAAATTATTAAGTGTCAATGCAGCAACTTATTCAGCTTGTGAAATAAGAATTCTTATTTTTTCGAGAGATAAAATACTATGCTAAATTCTGGTTCTAAAAAAGTAAGCGAATATTCTAAAAGAATTATTCTTATTTAGCGAAGAATACGAATTTAGAAAGAATAATTTTAGAATCTGAAAAAAAAAATGCATGCTCTAGCTCATTTCCTATTTTGCGAAAATTTAGGTAATAAGAAATACATTTTATAATTTAATTTGATTTCTTTTGTAGTATTCAAGTAGGTCACAAATTGATTTGGGAAAAATCAATTATATATTCAACAAATCATATGGAATTTAATGTATTCTGAGCATTTATTTTCATATAGGTATCTAGATAAAATTGTCTCACTGGTCGAAAATTTTGGGGCTGAAATTTTTTTAAACTTATTAATAGCATTTATTTTTAGAATAATTAATAAGTCCAATATAAAAACTATAATATAGATGTACAGAATTTTCATTTTAAATTTAAAGAAAAATGAAGAAAATAAAATTTTAGTTTTCCATGCCATTTAACGTAATGGTGTACAATTTATTTTATTTACAGAACAATTCAGGACAACATACTATTCTTCTTTTATATTTTATTTCTCGAGCAGACTGACCTTGATTCATTTAAACTTCAGACCATATCATAGAACCGAAATTATTTATAGATTAGATTTATAAATATCATTAATATGATGATTGCTACTGCAGTCATTATTATGTTTCTATTTAATTTCTATTTCTAATTGATAAGTTATGTCTTGAGTCGAAATATACAGTAGTATGATGCATGCAAATTTTCATTTATAAGGTAAATAAGAAATAATCTGGAATATCCATTTTATGGTGTATAATACCATACTTTTTTACAATAACGCATCTATTAAAGTGTATGTTTATGATAGAATCTTGAGATGGAATATATAAAACTTCAATTGTTCCCATGCAGATTATTGCTAAGAAAATAACATTTTTAAAATCCATTCTATAACATATGTTACCAAGGCCCTTATTAATATGTCCTTTAATCAATGCGTTGCTAATTTATAAAGCAAGACTTAAGCTTAAAGCCCATTTTCTTGGCAAATACGAGAAAATCATGGTGACCTTCCCAAAATTCTCCAAAAGTTTGATCCGCCATTTTGGATGGTTATAGGAAGATAGTAACACGTGACTTTTAGGGCTGCAACGATAACAACAACAACAACAAAAAATAATGACCGAATTTCATTTGGCTGAAAAACATCCCCCAAAAATTCAATTTTGGCGAACCGACATTATACGGTAAAACAAAAGATTACGATAGAGAAAAGAATAGATTTTTCGCATACCTCGTCCATTTCCAATTAACTCATCTAAAGAATACAGTTAGCCACATTTAACGATTTGTCGCCTTTAAAATTATTTAGTTTGGCTGTTGTACTGTATTTTTTAGTCCATTAATCTTAGATCTAGCCAATGTCCTTATTAAAAATATAAATGATTTTTTTCTACATCATCTCAATTTTGAATATTTTGCATCTTGGTAGATTTTGTGTCAACTTCTGAGATAAGAATACAAGAAAGTTGAAATCTAATTTCCCCTTGAGTTTGTCGCCAAAATGATAAACTCAAACAAGTAAGCGAAGTGAGTTTTTCCGCAAATCTACTGTTTTTTGCTAGCTTTTTGTCTTGTTAAACTGGCGATGAAATTTTTGGCGATCTGGCATTGTTGATGTCATTAACGATATGAATGGGTACATTGAACAAGATTTCAATCGGCAACACAAGATAGAATGTTAAATATCCACATTTTAGTTTATTTCAATATAAATGCAATGTGTCTTTTCCTTTATAATTCCAGACTGTGTAGACTAAATTAAAGAATACAGTACTATCACCAAACCTTAATTTTTTTTCTCCTAAGGTGAAAAATTGCCAAATATGGTAATCTAGATATATTCTTTAGTTGATATTTGGCCTGTGATAATCTACTTTTTAATTCGACTTGGCAGAGATTCTATACTACTTTAAATAGTTATAATAGTGCCTCCAATATCCAAATACCCAGTGTCAATTCGCTGCTGATTCTGAAAAGCAGGTAAATTTCTAGACAATAAGAATAATTGAGAGGATAACAGCTTCAAGTGGCTACTAAAGTTCAAGGCTATTTTTCAAGTTTTGTGTGGTGATTGTATTGTAATTAGTTTGTGTTTTCTAGTTAGATAGCAAATACAAATAATAAAAATCTAGAAAACAAATTTCCATACAAGCTTTATTTTGTTACTTGAAAATTTTTAAGTGTTTCAATAAAATTTGACCAAAACTGCTGACAAATTTAAATACAAACTTATTATAAAGGTTTATATGTTACAATATAGATGTTATTTCTCACTCATTTTCGAATAAAAAAGGCTATAAATAAAAATGTATGCAATGTATATCAAAACTTTTATTTCAATTTATTAAAGATAATATACAAAACATTCCCTGAAAAGTTCAATAACAATTTTAATTAGTGTTAGAGATATTATGTAAATAGATAAAAATTTATTTCAAAAAATATTTTGAGAAAAATGAATTTGAAGCTTGTAGCTAAAGAAAAAGAGATTTTTGAAAAAAAAAATTGTCTGACAAGATCGAAAAACACAATAATAAACGCAGACAGTTCACCTTAAACAAAGTATTATAATCGTACAAAATGTATTTAAACAGAAAGAAAAGAAATATTGTAAGGAAGTAGGATTAATTTCTGTTTATTTTGTCTCAGTTTTTTTGTAAATAGATTCACCTGGACTTCCATGAATTTTTATCGCTGTTTGCATCAGCCTTCGTCTTTTTAGTTATTTAACGAACATCACATGTTTCAAAACCCAGACACATGTTAAAATCAATAAATTTCATAGATTGTGAAAAAAAAAGAGAAAAGAAACTAGAGCTTCTAGTCTAAGATCTCAGTATATTAATAATGTCTTGGGTTTGATTGATCAGTCCTGTCTTCGTCTGACTTGGTGCATTCGAGTTGATCGTCTGATTGTGACTTGGCGGTTTCATTCAGAACATAACAAATCTTAACTCATTCGCTGCCAAGCCTAAATTGTATGTGGTTATTCCCCTTGCCATTTCTGTTTTGAGTGTTATTGTTTATCTAAGTTTTATTATTTTAAAATAGATGCATATATTTTGTCATAAATAATCATTTTACTTGTATAAAAATCAAACACGAGTATACTCGTGGTTGGTAATGGGAATAACCTCATACAATTTAGGCTTGGCAGCGGATGGGTTAAATAAAGTAGAATTTTTGTAAAAACAATTTATTTGTAGCTTTTTTCAAGTTTTTACGTTTGTATATTTATGTTTGTGGCCATAAAAAGTTTGAAAGCATGACAAGTTGTACGTTATAATATATTGAAAGTGTCACGAGTATATTCGTGCTGGCAATGTGTAACATCCTGCTAAACACGAGTATATTCGTGGTTGGCAGCCAATGGGTTAAATAACCCTCAATCGATAGAAAAATGCAAGTCTAAAAATGCTTTCATGACAATAAAAGCTATAGGGAAAATTTTAGCTAGGGATTAATGCCCAAGGAAAAATAAATTTCATTATTATTACTTTCTCGGCTATGTAGTATATAGAAAGTATAGTAATATTTACAAAATTCGAACTCAAGATTTGGACGAATCTCCACGTTCTAGACCTCCCTGAATACAAACGACCCATTTTTAGAAAATGTCTGTCTACTTGTGATAAAGATAGCTCAGAAACGCTTTGAGCTGGATGGATGAAAATTGGAATACGATTTCTATATTAAATTTGTATATCTGTCACATTTTAAACAAAATTCGTTCAAAAGATGTCTGTCCAGCTGTTCGAATATAATTTAATACAATAACTGCAAAACGAAGAGACTAAGATGGATAAAGTCCCATACATAGATTTGGCATCTACAGAGTAGGCACCTGTGAAATTTTGAGCCAAAAACAACAAATGACTGACTTTCTGTCTGTCTGTCTTTTCAGAAACATGTAAACATGATAGCTTAAAGTCTCATTGACAGAAATATAGGAATTTTGTGATTATAAGTGCAGTTTTGTGTTAAATTTCTGTTTCAAACGACTGAGGAAAACGTGTCTAAAGCCCAAATCAGATGTTCGGATACTATTAATCACATACCAGGAATCAGTCACCAAAAAACTGGCCAAGAATGACAGGATGGATTCAAAATGCCAAATTCATACCAAAGGTTAATATTTTGTAACTATAGCGAGGCGTGCGTAGTATTTTCTGGCACCACAAATTGATTATTTACTTGCAGTACCCGCACGTCGTTGCCCGTGGCATTGCACCCAAGAAGAAAAATTAGCTTTAAACTTAAATCTAGCCTCCACCCGATATGACATGGGCGTGTTAATATCAAACAAATATGAAAATATATTTAGAAATTATCAAAAATGGCTATAAAATAATTTCTTATTACACACATTCAGAAATATTTAGACTGCTACAAAGGTAAAAATACGTCATGTCCGTAGATAAAACACTGGCGATCATTTCTAGACTGGATTTCCTTCTTTTCGGCATAATGAGATTTGAATCGCTGTTTAAAATCAGATGTTAACAAATAAATATATCATATTTATACCAAGTCTTTGTTGTTTGCACATGCGCGCATAATTGAAAATCGCAATTATAACACTCCCCGTTTTATTTTGATATGACTTTAATGCTCTAAAACCTTCCTCAATAAATGCTCTACAAAACGACATATATATCTCCAATATCCGTTATCTATTTCTCGAGTTTTTGTGGTTCAAACATACAGACGCCTTCAGGAGACTTCAATTTATAAATTTTTTGCCCTATCGTGATATTTTTCCTTAAAATGTAATAAAAGATCTCTATGTCACTATGTTATGTCTCCATAATGCTCCCTAAAATTGGGGGAGAGGTCAGAATATCTAACCGACTCGCCCCTTAGAACGTTACGCCAGAGGTTTAGAACATTTGGGAATAGTTATTGGATCACCGAAGTTTCAGAGAGTTTGACAACCTAACAACATTATTAATTTAAATATTGATGGTGTCCTTACACGGACTTTTCTGTGAAAGATATCACTTTCAACATATTTTAAAAATTCTTATGCTTCCGGTTTTGAAACGTAATGTTTTTGATTACAACAATAAACAATGTAAAAAATTATCCAGAATCACATTTTTGAACTAATAAACTCTCAGAGTTTTCATTTCATTTAATTATTTGATTCTTCTTGTATATAGCAAAAACTATAATTCGAAATTTTTTTTAAAAACAATACCTTCAAATAAAAAAAAAACGGCTGGAAAAATTGCAGCATTGTTGTGTCAAAACGAATAGCGTCTTACATAATGAATGAAAAAAAAAAAAATTATATTCCGTCTGTCGCTCAGAATGTCAGGGTTAAGGACGATCGTTTGTCGACAAGAACGTAGAAAAGAATATATCTCTTAGCCATTCTTTTTTCGAAATCACGACTTTCTTTTGTCGCGCTTGAAGTGTGGATTTTCTGTTTCTTTCAAGAACGTTATTTATTGCATTGCGCCATTTCTTTTTGAGTCCATTGGCTTTTCGCATCATACAGAGCTTAACGGATATTGAAATCATAATTCATCCGCTTAACAATAAATAATTTGAAACTCCATTGTTAAATCAAGCCACCAATCTCAGATAGCCTTTACCGTTAAGAAGAAAAAAAATCACTACCTATTATACCTTAGGGTTAGAAGCTTGATTTATTCTGTTAAGAATAATACTTAAGCCTCGTTAAATCCAAACTAATTAAAGTTATGTTCAGATAAGTTGTCCTCGCATTATTACAAATAATAATTATGTCACTATAAATAACCCAGATTATTTTAAAGTTGCCAGCAGATCGTAATACTGTAATCTTTACTAATCTAGACCTTGAAGTTCAGATCAGTTTTGATATTTCCAAGCTTTGTTTCATTGTTCCGCGTTTGTTCCATTTCTTACTTTAAGTAAATACTTTGCCTTAAAACTCTTTCTTATTCTGAAAATACCTACTTTTTTAGTTGGAAATAAAATATGTTGAATAATTTTTGCCCAAGTTTTGTTATAATGCAAGTTAAGCTTAATTACAGTATAACTGATTTTAACTTTTGTTATAACTTAACTTTAAATTTTGCTGTAATATAATATTATAATATTATTATAATTAATTTGATTTTATGTTTAACTTTTTCGGTCTTTTATTTATTTATTTTTGCTGATGGGGGGATGAGTTTATATTCAATTTAAAGTTTAAGAGTAAAACGATTCCAAAAATAAACAATTGTTTTCAATTAAAAAAAATAGCCGCTTTAAAAAAATTAATATATGTTTTTTTCTTGCTTTTTTATTTTGCCACAATTACAATGCATAAATAATTAACCAATCAATTTCCTATGTGATAAAATATATAGTGAACGAAATATTACTCCTAATATCGAATAGTAATTTCATCATTCTTTTACTTTTTCGTGTATGAAATACATATCAAGAAAATTTTGTGCAATCGATTCTGACATGATAAAAAGAGAGAGAGATTTTTGTCAATTCCTACTTGGGTCTTCTTACTAACTACTTAGGTTCATATTAGTTTATTTAATTTTTGTTAAACAAATACTATATATATATATATATATATATATATATATATATATATATATGAAAGAATCACAATAGTAAATGACGATTTTCCCACTGCACATGCGTGAATTTTCTAGGCCAGTTGAGGTAACGCAATACAGATTAGATATTTTTATTTATTATTTTTATTAAATTTATCACTATTTATTATTTTTATTTTTATTCAGAAATACTACAAAATGAATCTGAAAAATCTATTGATTAACAATTTTTAATTTTAAATGCATCAGATAGTGAAAATATAAATAAAATAATTTAAAATAATCAGTTGAAAACATATTAAGCCTAACTTCAATGGCTTGAGGGAAAAAAAAATGATGTCTTACAAATTTGGCAGAGGGAAGATGAAGATCTTTGGCGGGAAACTTAGTTTTTAATTATTAAAAAATTAATCAAATTAATGAATTAATATTTGAAAAAACTGTATTAAACATCAAGTTCCATCCACTAAAAGTTTTAAAAAATTTACTTGAACTTGAATGGATGAATACAAAGTATTTTATTAACGATCATAAATTTGAACAAGATTTATAAATATATATAGGGAGAGGGCGAACTAATTATAGAAATTGAAATAAGAAGAAAGAAACCCTTCAAAATTTGGAATTTTGGCAGAGAGTGACTGACTGTTTCTTTTATTCAAGAACGTATGCCGAAAGTTGCACTTTCCGATCCGAAGTAATAATAATTGAGACAGTTTCTGACTACTCCTAGTTAAATAAATCTCAAGGTCTTCCACAGACATGTGTCGCTCGAAACATCTGTGAAACGAAGTTCCAAATTTTCGCACGCAAAGCGGAGAGGCATATTAAAAGTCCGTCCATCAGACTTAACTAAGACTGTTTACGTGTGTTTGATCAACGCAGCTGTGATCGGAGGATTTAGCAGGAAAGGGCCGCCCATTTCGCCGAAATAAATATCGAGAATGGACGCGAAAAGTCGTGCACGAACTCGACTCTTGATCATTTATGCCGAATTAAGTGTGTGATGAAAGTTGATGACGTTTAATTTGAATCTCTGCTTTTATCAGTATTGTTAAATAATTAGTATCTCAGATTTGGTCAGAAAGTGTTACTATGATTTTAAAAATGCAATTTTATTTTCTATAATATAGCGGGGAAATATGACTAAAAAAACAACTAAATTCGAGATTCTGAAATCGTGTTTCAAATCTTCCCAAATCCCAAAAAATGCATTTTTTAATATATTTTTTTTAGAATTATGTCTGTCTATGAGCACAATATATATATAAAATGCTTTAACACAAATATATGAAATTTAGTATAAAGTTCCTTGCACCAAATCTGTAGATTTTTATCAAATTTTAACTCGATCCATTCTTAGGAAGTATGTCTTTTGGCTGTCCAAATACAAGTAAGAATTATATTTTCAAAATGAAAAGAGCTAGATAGATAAATTTGATTCTCAGTTTTAATATCTAAAGTATAGATTCTCATCTAATCAATTGATGGATTGGCCCTTTGTCGATCTGCATGTAAATTCGTATGAATTTGAGCATAAGTACAAAATGCTACGACTCAATCATTGATATTTTGTACGTCATATTATAACTAAAATTTTTATTTTAACTTTTTGATATTGATTTTTAAAAATTTATTAAATATGATATATTTTTTAATCCCTTATTACTTCAACCAATGTTGTAAAAAAATTCTGGTTCAAAAAAAATTCTATAGATTTCTTGATGCTGAACCTATTCCTAACGTTTCATCTGATTCATATACTTCGAGTCAATGTGACAAATACGTGGATTTAGGTCGGTTCATTTAAACAGTAAATTAATAAAAAAATAAAGATTAAAATGAAATCTGCTATGCACATTTCGATGTACCATGTGTGAACATAATTTCTTGAACGGCCCAAGCACCACGTGCTCGTGCAAAGTATAATTATACTTTTTATTCTTTTTAATGGTTTCATCGAATGAGTCACTTTAGTGTTGCCAACGATTAAAAAAACTTTGCATTTATTGTTTAAAAAAATATCTCATTTCTTTCTTTATTTCATTTCATTTAATCAAGTGCTCAAAATGACATTTTTCTAGGTTTTATTTGCTTCAGTCATTAACCTATTTAAAAAAAAATCAGAGCTTTTGTAAATGCCATGACAACGCGTTATTAAAAGCTGATTTTTGAGATGCTCTTTCAGATAATGAAATTTCAATTCATTGACCACGCATCTTTGTTGACGCTAAAAACCGCATCCCCAACACAACTTCATATTCTGTCATGATAAAAAGAAACTACTCATTGAATTTAAGATACTGGTCAGTACACTTTAGATAGTGTGCATATAGTTTGATGGAAGGTTATTTTCCTGACCTATCTTTTTTATGGGGGAGTGAAGTCCATGAGCCAATTCCAGCGCTATATTAGCAAGTCTCTTTAAGGATATGCTCAGTTTAGAGTCTTGACTTGAAATTCGGTGCTCGAAGCAGGCTTCCACAGCTGACCAGCATACCATTAGAGGTTGATACAGAGTTCGGACACAATAAGTTGTAGCAGCGCAATCATGACTGTACGTGGATGGCATTTCCCCCTAAACTAACCTAAAGTCAGTTTAATTGTTAGGAAGAGGTTTCTCTTTTCCTTTTGTAATCGAAGTATCTCAACTGAGGGAATTGATTTCATTTGAAAAGATGCTTGTCTAAGACATAGTCTCCCTGAAGGAAGACCATGCTGGATTTAGAATAAGGTTTTTACTTCTGAATGAGAGAGAAAATCTTAACTTAGAAATTAAATTCCATATATAATCCGCCAGATAAGTTAGGTTGATGTAGTTGTTCATGTAGTTGTAGCTTGATAGTGTTCTATGCTGTGATTTTAAGCTGAATGAGCGTCTCTTGTTTTGAAGTAGCGCCAACTAGGGCCAAGAGTGCGACATAGCTACACGCTCATTTTTACAGAGGGGGCAGGTTGACACATCTTACAGATAAAACACAGAAGAACAACCATGCCCGAACTAGGACACGAACCCGCGATGCCCAGATCTCGGCAAATTCACGCTACCCCTATGCCAGGATGCCGGCTTTTGTTGTGTTGATGTAGTTGTAGTTTGGTAGTGGTGTACAGCTTCAGAAGTGATAGATTAATTTAATATGTATGATCCAAAAAGGATCCTCTACGTTAACTTACGTTTGATAAAATCAGATGGGTTGATCAGTTTATATGAAATGGTGAAATTTCGCAATGTTCAGTGTAACACTAACGTAACAACTCGTATCTAAAAAGAGATGCATATAGAAGGATAGATTAAAGGCAAGATGCAACGAATGCCCAGCAGCCCACCTAGGATTTAATTGGATACAAAAACAGAAGAGTTTTAAAGAGAATATTTACATTATAATTCATATTTCAGCGTTTAATATTAAATTAACTCTCTAAACGTGGTGAAAAAAATTACTTATTCTACGACAGTATCCAATTGTTTAGAACAGCAAAAAAATCTTTCAAGCTTTTCTTAATATAATTTGAGTGATATTTATGTACTGATAAATGTAAAGCTTCCCACTCATTAATAAAGACTAATGAATTTGCTTATGTAAATTAAATAATATACCAAATACTATTGGTAAAAAATGCTATTGTAATGAAGTAAAGTATGTGAAATCGTGCTATTTTAAAATGCAATGGCTTACAAATTCAAATGTACAAATGCCGATGTCATATAATTGCATATGCAAAGGTGTTTTTTTTTACACAAAATAATTTAAAAACCACGAGATTTTTTTGGGGGGGGGGATTTTCAGAGTAATCAAAATTTGTGTTTTCATTTGCATTCGCCTGTAATTCGAATTTGCATATTTATATTCAATTGTTTAGTTTCAAATCACTTTCTTTTTATACTTACATCACTCACTAACATATCAGTGTGATCCAATTTTTCCCCCAAATGATCAACAAACTCTCAAATCAACAGGTTTAACAAAATTTTAATTTAGAGCATTCAGATTGAGATAATTTTTCTTACCATTCTGCTTAAAATTATTTTTATAATATAAATTTTTAATGTATCGATACTAAAAGCAAACTTTTTTTCTTGATGCGCAATTAAATGTTTTTGTAATCTTAGTTTTCCATAATATTTGCGTCTTAAAAATTACCTATATCAAAATAAATAAATTTAAAAAAAATACAGATTTTGAAAGTTAGGAGGAGTAAAATTTGTTTAAGGGCCCTATTTTTCTTAAACGCCCACACTTTAGGTATTATGTTTGCATTTAAAAGGGCTTTTTGACCCTGACAAATGCAGACTTGCTTTTTAAATACGCTCATAACTGTCTTAATCCGTCAACTCGCTTCTTTATACATTTGCTAATATCAGAGACCCCCCCATGAGGAAAATCAGTGCTTATTGACTTCTTTGCCTACTGATAATGTCTTAGGATGAATATATATTTTATACAAAATATATAAAAATAACTAGATTATAATGTTCGTGATATATTTAAATATTATATACAAAATTAAATACTTAAATAAATAAATTATATTCTGAAAAAGATTAGGCAATGCTAGTTTTCCTAAGAATCTGAATTCTAACTCTTTCCAACAAATAAATAATTCCAGCCTTTGTTTTTAGTATTTATTCTCTTCCTCTACATGCAAACCAATACTCTTTTATCAATCCTTTACCACCTGACTAGATAAGTACCTACAAGAGATTTTCCTAGGCGGATGTTCTGTGAGCTCTGTAAATGGAAACTCAACCCTTTCCCAACAAGATACCACTGTTGGAACTCCGGACTTTAATTGTATTCTGTAGGGGGCGGGTGTATATCGTATATTGCCAACAAATTATTGCCAGCAATAGACTCCAAGCTGCGTGGAAAAGTTTCCTACCTCGTTTCTTCCGTCAACAAGCGCAGCCTATCCAACAGGATTTTCTTTCAGCGAAGTCCGTTTGTAAAATACGTAATTTATTCCTCAATCGCCCCAGGCATCTCGGCAATAAATAAACCTTCTGCACAGAGAAAAATAATAAAACTAAACAAACGAGAAAAAGCTCCAAAGCAAATGGCGAAATCTTCTTTTTCCTGAAACGCAGAGGACAAAGAGGTTGAACGAAACAGAACAAAAAAGAAAAAAGAAAGAAAAGAAAATGGCATTAGCCATACCATGAATGAATAAAAAAATTTCCCTGTAAAAACAAAAACAAAAAAAGCAAAGCAGAAACAGTGGTACGGTCGGAACAGACAGACCTTAACTAAAGGTCGATCAGGACACCTTAAATAACACAGCCCGCTGCGTACACTTGACATATAAACGCTGGTAATTACTTCTCGTCTGACGAGCCACTATCATCCTTGTGTAACTACCACCCTTTCCCCCGAAAGCGTCGGATTTTTTTTTATTGTTACTCATTATTATTATTATTTTGTTTTATATTTTGCCTCACGGAAGAAAGGGGTGCCACACCTGGGTGGTTACGCTGCAAAACAGGAAACTTAACAATTAGTTTCCGCGTTTTTGGGGTCTGGCGTCGCCGCGGGGACAGTTGTTTACGTTTTGGCGTCGGTGGCAGGGCTGCTAGTACAGCAGAGGGAGAAAATAGCAGCCAAATGATGGAAACCGAAAGTCATGATTTTGAGTTGAATTTAAGCAGAAATAAGCCTTTTTTTAAAGCAGATTCCACGAATTAGGATTCCAGATAAGAGGATTAGGTATTATAAAGAAGTTGATGAAAATTATTTATCATAATATTTAAAAGATCTTGGAAACGACTTTAGTTGAAGGAATGCAGATTTTATCCCAGTTCAGAGCAGCTATCAAAAACATCTTAGATTTTATAAATACCACTAAAATTGTGTGGTTAAAATGCCATAAATCATTAATTTATTTCCTGCACGTATAATGCAGTGGTAAGCCTTAGGAACTAGTGGGTTTCAAGTTCAAGACTCGATTCCTCCAAAGACCCGTCATGTAAACGGATCTGGTTATGTTAATCTGGTCTGTGTATGTCAAACGTCCAGGTCAAACATCCTACCCCTGGTGTGCTGTAGAGAGGGGAAAGGGATGCCAGATCAGATGTTCTCGTCATCTGACAAAGGCTCACAATTACGAGTTTCATCCCAAAACAGCCCTAGTGTTGCTTTAAAAACGGGATGTTAATATAAAAAAACTAAACTCCTTCACATATTCATATGCGTATTATAGTATCGTGTCCTAGGTAAACAGCAAATCCATCAACAAGCTTTTGTTCAATGCCTTGTTTGTCTTATTTCATTGCCAGGTCCAGTGTCGTAGACAGGAAAAATAGCACCCATCCACCAAATACGCTAATTATAGCCAGTACTTTTTTTGAAACTGAGTACACATATTAGTAATGAGTATGTAGTAAAGATAAATAACACTTCATTACCAATATATCGATTGCTGCTATGCTATGTTTCAATTGATATATTTTATTGATATTGATTTATTTGTTTCACATGCGTACACTTGCAATCAGTGATGAATTTCCGACTAAGCAAATGCACTGAAAGAAAGAATTTCCGATTAAGCACATACACACACCAGGCAGGTCGATTTAAAAAATTCTATTAGCCTAGTTGCTAAATAGTTTTTAATTAAAAGCTTCCTGAATTATTAAATTGTAGGGTAATATTAATTCTTAGTCTTGAATAGTTAGACTATTATTTAATATTTTAAGGTTAGTTAATAATTACGATATTTATAAGTGGCGAGTGTTTGATTAAATAACATCGAACATAAACTGGGATGCTTCACATTCATGGGCCATAATGATAGATTTTGGCCAGTATTTAATTCAAATCTTGAATTTTGATGATGAGGATCAATGCAAACTACATGCGTCTTTCGAGTTATCGTGCTTACAGAAAGACTAAGAGACAAAATTTCAAAAATATTTCACGATTGCAATATTTTGTTTTTAGCATCTTCGTATATCAAAAAGTACCTATATTCCAGTGAAGTACTGACAGACGGAAAGTTGGATACAATGAAAATAGGGTCAGCCTTTAGTCGATTGAATCGAATGCTCCGAATTCGCCACTATTTCTTTCCCTTCTTATTTTATTTTTTCAAATACCCTGCTTGTTCTTAAACTATTTCGTTCTGGATCAAAATCCTTAAATGTTCAAACTCCTTAAATACTATTAAAAATACAGTTCCAAGCCAGGGTCCTACTTAGCCTTGTTGGGGCCCGGAGCAAAAATTTCTTTGGGGCCCCCCTCTGCTTTACTGCTTTAGTAATGAAGAACATTCATTTAAAAAAGGAAACGTAAAATAAAATTTCGATTTGGGGCCCCCCATTTATGTGGGGCCCCGGGGCAACTGCCCCATATGCCTCTGCTTTAGTCAGGCCCTGTTCCAAGCAAAGTTGGAAGAAATTAATACATGCAGTCTTTTATCACAATCTGATCTTGGGTTTTATTTTTTAAAAATTTTGCCATTAATCTTCCGTATTTTTTTTTCATTCAAATTTATTTTTGGACATAGATAGAAAAAGTTAAAATTCCGTTCAGTTAAATTGCCCTAAAAAATAAACCTACAAAAACGCTTAAACTCATTTTTAAAAATTACAAAACTGGGGGAATAAAGAAATTTTCCCTTTTCAACTCAATGTAGTTTTTATTTTTTCCCATTTCACCCTAAATTCAAAAATGTGAAAAGAAAGGGAGGGAGGAATTGGAATACCACATTATTGCAATTTTACAGGACCCATAGGGACCCCGAGTTTATTAAAATAGGCATATCTTGGTCATAGTGGCATAGCAAGAATAGCTGGTGTCTGGGGTTCAGAGTAATTTTTTCACTCCCTCTCATCATAAGTGGTTTAATAAGTGACATACGGAGAATGATTTTACTCTCCCTAGTTTAAATCATGACAAAAACGTCGGAGTTCTATCCTCCTAGGCCCCTTAAGATTGATAAGAGCATTCATACCAACCCTTGCCCTCGACTGCTGTGTTGCTGTTTGGGCTGTAACCTAAGGAAACATCATGGAAATGTGAAATTAAGTCCCCTTTAAAGTCAAATCCGATGAGCAAGCAGAAATGTCCGGTGTCTTTTGTACGTGTTAAATTATCAGTGAGCACAGAAGCGATAAAAATAGAAGCCACAGCTTGGAAGAAGGGTGACTAGACTATATCCCAAAAGGGTACCACAAAAAATGGCTATAAATTAATTTAAAACAAAGTAGAATTTCAAAGCTTTTCGTAAAAAAAGGCCAACTTTCCAAATATGGCCGTAAACAGGCCAATATGGCAACCCTGGTTAGTGGTGGGGTCTGCGTGTCGAATTCGAGAGTGAGAGAGGCTGATTATGCATTGTTAACACTTTAATGGCAAAAGATGGAAAATAACAATCTTTATACTTTGTAAGCTTTTGTATCCATTCTCATTACCATTAACCGCCGATCCAACACAGTTCGTTTTTGTATTGGGCATTCGATGAAAGTTCTGACATCAAGTTGGATGAAAATGGGTCATAGCCTTTGGCAAAAAAGAAGATAATGAATCCAAGCGTAAAATGAGGCAAATTAGGACGAAATAAACGTTATAATAAGGATTATTCACTCGTACTTCATGAAAAGCTTGCACAAAAAGGTTTTTGAAATGAACTTATGCATTGCGAATTTTCAAATGGAGGGAAAAAGAAGATTGTTTTCCATCTTTGTTCCCAAGGTCGTTGTAATGAATAGAGCTAGGAAAAAAAATGGGATATTGTTAATACGAATTTAGTGAGAATAGATGCTTTGATGGAATTTCCATACACTAAATTAATTCTAATTGCTTTATATTTTTTAGTATGGATTTTCTATTTCCTAACATTAATTAAAACAAATTTTGTTGAAGAATGGTCAAAATCCTGTAAGTAGCCGCGGTGGCGATAGAATTGGAGATTTGAGATCCTATTCTTTTTAAGACTCGTCAAAGTCTGCGCATGCTAACTTTGTTATCATTCTGGAAATAAAGATTATGGAAGAAAGTCACTGTCTTGCTCGATACTTGGGCCTTTCATATCTTTATTGCATCAAATGACATTCCTTTTGATAGTGCATCAACGGTCGCTTATCACCCTCCATTTTAAGGGGTGTGTGTGGATAAAAGACATTTATATGCACATAGACATGCACATTTATATGCACATTAATATGACAGACATGCGCATTTTATATGAGAAAGAACTGCGATAGAATTGTTTAGCCACAATGTAACATTATTATTTGTTGAAAGAAGAAGGTGGTTTGGGAGATATAGATGACACTTTAAATTTTTAAGTTCGTTTTATTCCATCACGGGAAGCAGGCATTATTTACAAGCTGAAGCGACGAGCACAATACAGAACGACACAAAACGGAATGAGAAAAAGGAGAGGAAAATTTTATCCCTGTAAATATATATTTTTAGATTTTAATAGGGATCTTTGACGCATGTCAATCATAAGTACATCTCGTGCAAGGGAATCATAGGGATCTTTTAATGGAAAGTGCTTGGCTGGACGATTTTTATCCCTTCACCCAGAATTAGACAACTTTTAGCTGATTCAGTAATTTTACAAAGCTTATGTTGAATTAATTAACTAGAGCAAGAGGAATGGATCAGGAAATAAGAGAATATTTTTAGAATGAAGTTTATTATGGTTAAAATAAGATTAAAATTTGGAAATTAATTAGTATTTAGTTTAATTTTGAAATATTATATATCATATGAATGTTCGCAGTTAGCGCCATGAATGTTCATCATCTCCCCCCCCCCCCATAAAAGATATTGAAAAGTGAAACTGAAACAAAGGCTTCAATCTGTATAACAAAGTGATTTCGCCAATCAATTTTCAAATTTAGAATATACTTAAGAAATGATTTTGAATTTTGTTTGTGGATTGGACGGTGGTTGACAGAATGGACATCATTGATTTTCATGTGGGTCATGTGATCATTGGTAGAGTTAATTTCATTCGAGATAAAAGTTATCGAAATCAGTGTTGTGGTTTTGGCTGAAAGATTTGTTATTTTAAATAGTATCACGGAAAATAAAGAAAAAATTAAAAATTAAATGTCCGATTAATGTATTAAGAAAAGTCTAGGAGGTTCAATTACAAATATAGACGTGTTATTCTACTCGGGAATCTAACATATAAGTTAGTAAACGTAGACGAAGCGTGCACACAAAACAGCATTTACAATAAGCAGAGTCAATCGATTATAAGAATCGTAACAGTGCGACTCTGAGAGTGTAATTAAAAGAGTGACTTATCTAAACTATTTGTGTTAGAGCTCAATTGAATTGAATCTCTTCATCATTAATAGACTTATGTCTCCGTCTTAGTTTTCATCTTCGCTTTCTAAAGCTCTTGTGTAAGGATAATGAATTATGTTTAGAACTCGAGCGCTAATAGTGCTATCGCCAAAATGCTGGAATTTCTCCTTTTTGTCGCCAATTTGCCACTTGGTTATCAAATTTATCGCCATACCCGAGGTCTTGATGCGGCATTCATTCAACATCCGCTTGAGTTATCTGTAATACTTTTTTCCTTACTAGGATATCAACTACGCATGGAAGCAAAATTGCAAAACCTGTAATGATGTATAGATGATAGAAGAACAATTGCCTCAAAATGCAGCTAGTCAATTTTAAAAGCAGGTTATTTGTTACATAGGTTGTTCAGTACTGATTTTAAATTCTGTATTAATATATCAATTTATTTATCATCACAAAAACAGCATGTCCTAAAATAATTTGCGTGTTTTTTTATTTACATATTTGATAAAAAAAGTATAAAGTTCGTTCCTCCTGATAGCTAAGAAAATATAAACCAAGCCCATCATTTATTATTATTTTCAGAACATTTCAATATGCACGTCATTATTTCAATGACATCAGAGTTTCTGCAAGGTCGACAGGATATGTGTTTAGGCGAACGTTTATCTTTTATCATAACTCTGTTATGTCATTCATAAATCATGGGAATTCGATTGAAAATGAAACTTAAGTCCAACAAAAACCTGTCAAACAAATTCATATTCCTTAAATTAGTGTTATTATCTTTAGAGATGCTATGCCAAAACTAAATAAATGACTCAAATTATCTTAAACAATTAGTTAGAAAATTTATTTATTGAATAGGAAAAAAAAAATGCATTTCTAAACAATTTTTACTTTCTTGTATACGTTACACAGAGAAAGTATAGTAATCCTCAAAAAATTCAGAACTGAAATTTTGACGATTCTACACATTTTATAGACCTCTATGAGTGCGAGAAAAACATTTTTCGAAAACGTCTGTCTATCTGTGACAAAGATAATTCAAAAATGCTTTCAGCCAGATGACTGAAACTTAGTATACGGTGTTTAAACCAAAATTTGGCCGGCTTTCTGGCATAGGGGTACAGCGTCTTCCCCTAAACCTAGACGCCCTGGTTCGGGCATGGTTGCTCTTTGTTCTATCAGTAAGATGTATGTATGATCCCCCTTTTGTTAAAATGGGCTGTGCAAGCGACTGTGATGAGTGTGTAGTTAAATCGTACTCTTGGCCATAGTTGGCGCTACATCATAAACAAGAGGCACTCTTTTCAGCTTAAAACTTTCTGATGCTAAGCTTGTCCATGACACGTGCCACTAATAACAACAATAACAATCAGTTTATCAAATTTTGAGTAAACTATTCAGAAGAAGTTCATCTGTCCGGTTATTCGCATGCAAGTCAACAAGATAACTACAAAACGAAGAAAGCTAGGTAGATAAAATTCGATACATATATAGATTTACCATCTATATAGACATGTGTCAAATTTTGAGTTAAATCCAATTACGGATTGATTGTCTGTCTGTCTGTCTATTATTTCAGAAACACATCAATGCGATAATTTAAAGACAAAGTGAGTTAAGCACACATCAAAATTGGTATATGGTTTGTGTGACTACAAATGCACTTTTTGAATCAAAATTTTGCTTCAATTGGTTGAGAAAAAAGTATCTAAAACACAAATTTAATTTTTGGATATTCTCAACGCATGGCAGGGATTAGTCGCCAAAAACCTCGCCGAGGATGACGCGTAGATTCATTAAAAGTGCCGAACTCACGCCATAAGTTAATATTTCATGGTTATTGTTTGCCAGTGTCATGCAAGGCATCCTCAGGTATGATAAATTTACTAGAGAAAATGCGAGAAAGTTTTGGGGAGACCACTCATACTGATTCTAGTAGTGTAAATATATTTTTCGGACATCCTTTATATTAGAAACATATACATATCTATTTCACTAATGTTGTAATGATATTTGTTTAGTCTTTTCAGTGGAGAAAAAATTAATTTTTATTCAATACATTCCTTCGATTTTGATACTTTAGAATTTATTTAATTACAAAAGATTAAAATGAAGTCTGCTATGCATATTTAAATGAATCGTGTCAGAACATCATTTCTTGAACGGCCAAGCACCACGTGCTCGTGCAAGTTAAATTATATTTTTAATTGTTTTTCATTGTTTCCTTGATTGAGCTACTTTAGTATTGCAAACGATAAAAAAAAATTTGTATCGCATTGATTGTTTAAAAAATATCACGTTTCCTATTTATTTCATTTCATATAATCGCCTGCTCAGAATGACATTTTTCTAGGTTTTATTTGCTGTAGTCATTAACTTATTTTTTTTAATCAGAACTTTTTTAAATGCAATGGCAACGCGTTATGAAAAGCTGATTTTTTTAGATGCTTGGACAGATAATAAAATTTCAATTTTTCGCCTACGGATTTTGTTGACGCCAAAAACCTCATTCCCAAAATAACATCGTGTTCTGACATGGTTATATATATATATATATATATATATATATATATATATAATAAGAAACAATTTTAAAAGAGGTACATTATGAATTGCCATTTTCATTATTAAATTAGAAAGTTACCCAAATGTTTTAAGAGAGCGCGTATGCTGCTATTCCTAAAGACATAGTGGAACATAGATGAATAAAAAAAACAGAATAAAAATGAGATAAAAAATATAAAAGTGAAAAAGGAGAAATCCGGCCTGATGACTTTTTCAAGGGTCACCATCAAGCAAGGATTTCAATAAAAAGTGCGATTTTTTTCTGTAAAGCGTTAGACTATTGTCTAAAAAAATTAACTCTTCTGTGACCCGAAAAATTCCACATTTCAAAGTAAAAGAGGCATCATATTTTAAGCATAGTTTTTTTTATTCCTCTCTCTCTCTCTCTCTTTATATATATATATATATATATATATATATATATATATATATATAATGTTCCTGAGTGACAAATACTTAGCATTATAAATAATCTTTGTTTCTTGCTGACATAGCTTATCGATCTTACAATCCGTTCCTTTTAACTTCTGGAAACGTATCTAATTTTAAACCTGTATGATATCCGGCTTCCCTTTGTAACAATATTTAATATCCTCTATTATGTCTTCAAAATAAATAAGCAAACAATTTCGCATAAACTTCCACACAATATCTTTTCCGAGAAGCCCTACTAAAATGCTAATATTCAGTCTGTGGAACCACCGTTTCAGCGAACAATACAGAAAATAACCAGGTGAGAAAATAATTAATTCTCGGTAAGGCGAGAAATGCTGGTCAAAATTTTCCGCTTATGAATGGAATTCCAGTTTCTGATGCCCTTGAATTCTAATCTTCACCAGAAACGGCAAATAATTTTGCATTCCGATAATGCATTCCCGCGCTTTTGACATCTGAATGGCTTCCGCGCCACACCTGCGCGGTTAAAGTTACAGCGCAGATGAGTTCTTCCGATTATTCTTGGTTTGTTCTTTCCCGGTTTGGTTGATTTGATTCGTTCTTCATATTATCTTTTGTGTTCCGTGACGCGGAATAATGTCTTCACACAATTTTTTTGGAAAACTAATAACAGATTATTATTTATTTTGAAAATGTTCTGGAGTTTTTTTTAAATCTTCTGTAAAGTTAAAGTATAAACAACAGAATTCCGATAATACAAATGGAGCACGAATGTTGTTGTTTTTTTTTTTAAATAACTAGCGTTTTTTTTAACGATATGTTCTATTTACTGATTTTGGAACTATTCAAAAAACAAGGCATTTAAGGCTAATAGTAGGGTGGAAAAAAAATCAAATAAATCTTTGGCTATAATTATTCTCTGAACTTTGAACTCCATCGTACTATCTTTAGTTCTTTATTTTAAAAAAAAGAGCCGATTCTGATTGGTTAGTCATGCATTCAAAGTGGCAAACTTAAGTGGCATATAAAACCAAAGAAACTATTCTACCTAATTGTTTAGGTTGGGACTTGGGTCAAGATTCTACTTAATGATATCTCTTGAAAATGGAGGTGGCCTGTGGTAAGATCTAAACTTTATGACCAGAAGATTCTAGAAAGACAACCCATTTTATCGAAGAATCACCTTGTATACGAATATGAAAACTATCGTTGCCAAATGTCCTACCTCTAGTTGTTGTAAACTATTGAGCCATGTATGGTACAATAGTCGGGGAATTTTTCAAAATATTTGTTGGGATGTAATTTTGAATCCATAAATGTATTTTACCTAGCTGTAAAATTCTTGCGCATACAATAGCATGCATTTGGCATATTCTTTACAGCAGGGGTTCTCAAAAGGTGGATCGCGACCTCCAGGGGAGTTGCGAGATGTGAAAGAAAAGTTTAAAGAAGATTAATTTATTGCTGTAGTTTTCATTAAAAAAAGAGTACACATACAAGTTGGTTTTTGTGTTCGATTAGTTCATGGGATACATGAGCTTGTTTGGAATTAATCATTTTTTTAATGTTCGGAATAAACTTTGTTGCACACAAAACAATGTCATTTTCCAGTGACAAACGATTTCTTGGTTTTTAAATTTATCATTATGGAGAATCCTTGTTCACAGTTGTAATGTGTAGAAAATGGAATCAAAGTTTTTAATGCTGTTGTGGACAGTTCTGGGTATTCCTTTTTAATACGTATCCAAAATTTGTCGATATAAGCTTTGTTAAAAGTTACTTTAGCTGACTGATCACTTGAAATCTCTCTCAGTTGATCATGATGACGGATTTTTCAAAATCTCTGTCTAAACTTTTGACAGATTTAAAACTTTGGAGGGTCATCAAAATACTTAGTCTAAAAAGGGGGTCGCAATGTCTAAAAGTTTGAGAACCCCTGCTTTACAGTATAGCATTTTTCGATGACATAGGATTTTATTTCTGTTTGAGTATTCCAATCCTTCTAGAAGCTTTTATTTTTTTATAGTGAAAACCATTTATTTGTTCGTTTTTAATGGCATTTGGCGTGAACATGTTCGTTGATGCAGTCAGCCGTGGGTGCGTCTGTTGCTTTAAATAGCGCCAAATAGCGCCAACAGTACGTTTTAGCTGCTCATGCTCTACATTCGCTTGCACAACCCCTTTTTACAGGGAGGAGCATTCATACATCTCACAGACAGAACAGATGACGAACAACCATACCCAAACTGGGACTCGAATCGAGGCAGCTAGATCACGGGGAAAGCGTACTAGTCCTGTGCCATGTTAAAATTAAACCATTTGTAACTCGGAGTAATCATAACAGAGGAGACAGAAAATGTTTGTAGTGAAATCGACTAGAATTGCGTAATATTCAAAAACTAAAAATATTTTCATTTCATGTTTTGTAATTATCGAAATTTAAATTTGTTGTGTTAGTGAAATTTCTAAAAAAACGGATTATTTATACACTCTTGTTTTTATAATTGTAGAAGTGGCAATGAATCGTATTGTTTACATTTATAAGAACTAAATACAGGAAATATTTTGTAATGGAAGAATATAATTCTGAGAATGGAAACGGATTAATGGTGGTTTTTTCTTTTTGGTAGCTACTGGCAGCTGTTAGCGAACACGCAATATTTATGATGATTCATTTTTTTTCTTCAGATTAGTTGTTCTCTTCATTTTTGTATTTTTTCCCCTTACTTTCTAATCTGGTAACATCAACTATTTTTTTTCATCATTCAATTAAAATTTTGTTTATAATCTGAATAATAGCTCGTTATTTTTTTAGAGGAGACTAGCAGTACCCTCATAACGTTGCATGTGCTAAAACATCAAAGAGAAAAAATTTGCTTTAAACTTAAATCTAACCTCCACCTAATGTGGCATGTGCATGTCACGCAACACCAAACAAACATAAAAAAATGTATTTAGAAATCATCAAAAATAACTACAAAACAATTTTTTATAGCACACATTCACTGCTAAATAGGTATAAATACATGTTCGTAGACAAAACAATTCGTTGTAAATATACAATAGAAAAGCTGTTTTAAAATTTAAAAATAAACAAATAAGTCATTGTACCCACTTTTCAAACCTTGTTTATCAAATCTGATATGAAAATAAAATTCAGCTTGCTTCATAATATTTCTTTATCACTCTAACCGACATAATTTATTATTTGCTTCTCATAAAGAGATGATTCGCTTCTCATGAGATTCGTTCTGTCTCTGGAATTTTATTGCAGTGTAAAAAAGACGGCTACTTCGCTCAACAGAAGACTTTCCTTCACAAAGTTTGTGCATTCTTTCCCTGATATTTGCTAAACGAACGGTTCTTTCCTCTACATTTTCATTATCGCTCAACAAACGAAGCATTTTGGCATTTTAAAAACGTTAGAAATAAATGAAAGATGTTTGGAAATACTTTTTTTTTATTTTTAATTATTATTATAAATGTTTCAAATATCTAGCAGCATCTTGCGCGTAAAAGATATCTGAAAAAAAAAAGTCGTTTCACCGTCTGCTTTTACCGCATTTGACCTCAATTATATTCATATTCATTTGTGGGAAAATAAAGAAGCAATTCATGTTTAATTTGTCACGCGATTAAAATAATTTTCATTGATGGGAAACTGCACGAACAATTTCAATAACATCTACAGGATGTTTAACCCTTTGTAATCCCATTGTACCAGTGCTTTTTTATTTCATTTTTTGAGGCATTAAGTGAGTTTTATTTTATAAAATAGAATAATTTAATTAAAAATTATAATAAATTTCTACTTTTATTTACAGCTTACTGCTGGAATTGTATTATTCTTGTTTTTATGAATTGTGGCAATGAAAACGATTAGATTGCAAATGCATAAGTGATTAAAGCGTTACTTTTAAGAAAGAGATATAAAAGATTAATGAAAAAAATAAGACCATGTGCTTGCTCTCGAATATCTTTGATAAATCCTGAACAAAAGTACTTATACTAATTCTATTAACAGGACGAAATTCACCACTTTCAATAAACAATGGTTGAGAGTTTTTTATTACTCATTTCCTTTTACTTACAAAATCAATTAGAACTGGAACATGAAAAGATTCAAGTATTTATTAGATTTAAACTCTCGTAAAATACGTCAGACTGACTCAATTTCGGCTAATACGTAACTGTAAATAACATAAAACAAACAAATTCACGAAAGTCTCTAAAAATTGAAATTCATTCAAATAATCAAAAATCTCTTCAGATTATATGGAGAAAAAAAATGAAATGATAATATAAAAATAAAAATATAAAAAAATATTTTGCTAGAAAATATATATATATATATAATTATATTCAAAAAGAATTGAATTTTCACAAAAAGAATTCTAAACGAAAAACTACATTTTTATCAGAAATACATATGCATTTCTTTTAATAATCGCTTACATTCTTTTTGGGAAAAAAACACTTTTTTTCTTAGAATTGAGATATAAAAGAATGAAAAATGTTTCGCAATTATGCGTTAAAAGTTTTCTTATTGTTCGATATAAATAGCCTTTTTATTTAACTAAAAATGACAAGATATCTTGGATTATATGAGATAACCGTGAAATTGGACCATATTCCAGATTGTCTTTATTTTTATATGCAAGTTAATTAATTACTCATAGGGCATTTCAATTAAAGAAACGGTAAATTAACTTTCATCTTTTTAAAAAATTTGGCAAATTAAAAAAATAATAAAATAGTGGTCTCGCCTTTTCTATAGATAGAATATCATTATCTAACATAGTAAGCTAAAGCCAAACTCTTGTTTAAACAGACGATATACTAGGAATTTCCCAGCAAAAGTTCGGAATTTTTCCGAGTTAACTTCAGAAAATATTGCAGTACAAGAATGATTTTACATTAGATTAAAATTCAAAATATTTTTTCATCGAGTAATATTTTATCACATAATTTCTTTTTCTAATTTTCAAAAAAATATTTTAAATGTATTTTTAAATAATATATTTCATTTTTTAAGTAAAACAAATGTTTTATTTTTGATTTCCTACGTAGCATTTTCCCCCATCGTAGATGATTAAGATATAAAGATGCCGCTTTTTTCCACTTAGTGTAAATTTCAAAATAAATTAGTCTTTTCAGAATCGTTTTCCTAGTAAATACATATAAAATATGGTTACTTTTAATATCTGAAATTTTGTTGTGCTTACAATCAAGACTTAATTTTAAGAAACTAAGCAATTGTGAAATTTTTTAATGCCTCATATTGAAATATTGTTGCTCTTTCCTGTGATATAATTGGACGCATAAAGATATTGAAAAAAAAAATGTTTACAACAAATGAACATTATGTTTGTTCTAAAATATTCCAAGTGATATGACTATCAAAATTTGCAGAACATTTTTTGAGAGATCAATTAAGACCTATTTACACAAAATACTTCATTGAAATTTTCAGTAAATGTTTATGGAGAATCAACTGGTAGCCAAAGGCGATTAGTGACGGTTAAAAAAAGTGAAAATACCTCGAAAGTTAAGATTGATTACACAACATTTACATTTTTAACAACATTATAATTTTTAACGACTCTATTTGGATAGCTGATGTACCCCATGAACCGATCAGATTTAAAAACTATTAAATTAACATCGCTATAATACGTCACAACTTTAAAAATCATTTTTTAGGGGTAGGCAATCATTAACATTAATATTTATGTAAGAAATTTAATTTAAAGTAAAAATAACCAGTATTCACTGAGAACCAGCTGATCGAAACAAGGTGTTTTTCTATTATTATTATAATAAAGGATAATAGCACTTTGTATATAGGTGTATAAAGAAATAATTGAAACAATTTTTTTATATAACTAAATGTATAACATTAATTTCTATCATTAAAATTTTTGTTTTTTGAAAAAATTTTCACTTGGAAATGGAGCACAGTTTTTAATTTCCTTTTGAGCCATTTCAGAATATATAAAAGTAAAGATGTTGTTATACCTTTGCAAGTAGCAATTTGGTTAAAAATGTAAGAGCAAGTAGACATTCACAGAAAACTACGTTTCCAACTCTAAAAAAAATTCAATATATATGTATATATGTGGGAAAAAAAACTTGACAAGCGAATTGGAATAGCTCAAATGACTTTTTGAAAAAAGATACTTCTTATAAGCTATGAGAACCAAATATGAGAACCAGAAAAAAAGTGTTATTCAAAAACAATCTTTCTACGAGCATTGCAAATAACCAAATCAGCAAGCGATAAACATTTTAAACAAAATTTAAAAAATGATAGAATTTAAAAAAATAAAATAGTTATTTATTAAAATTAATTTTTTAAAAACAAAGCAGCAAAAGATAACGGAACAATAACAATAAATTTTTATTAGCATCATAATTTTTCTTTCAGATTAACTCTCACATTATATTTGGAAATTATTACGAGCTATTTCGGCTTTTTTATTATCCTATTGCAGTTCTATTATTCTTTTATTATACAACAAAATATGAGATAGAAGACTTTTTAGAAGTTAACTTTTTTAAAAAATTTAATTTCTGTTTAAGCATTTCTAGCATTTTAGTAACTGAGATTATTCTTTTAAAACAATTCATTGACAAATTAAATTCAGAATAATTCAACTCAAAACGTGGAATAAGTAGTCCCAAGTAGACTAAGCAACGTGAGGTTTGATCTCTTTAGTTAGTGATTAGAAATTAATACACTTAATATTCATTTAAAAAATCTCTTTCATCATTTTAAAAATGTATGATTTTTCTTATACAAATTATCATTTTTGGCGTGATTTTGTAAGAAAATTCTCTGGGTCACAACATTTTATCAAGCGCGACGGTTTCGAGATTAATCGTAGGAAAGCTTTCCCGCCATGGCAGATTGCCAATTCACGTGGTGATAGTGTGTTTTTATTTTTATTGCCATTTTTATTTCTTCCTCTCTACTACACGTGTTTCTTCGAAGGCCGTTTTTGACTACTGATTTTTAAGCCATGGTTTCCCTCATTCATTTTGCGTGCAAATTAAACAGTAAACAATCTCCGTTATTGTACAAGGATTAATGAAGAAGTCGTTGTTCGATTAAGTCAAGGATGTTATTACCTGCAATTAACGATTGTTTATGTTTTCCTTATGTATTTTTGTGTTAATATCATACTTACCGAAAATATGAGAACTCTTCTATCACTGATGTTTATATTTCTTTATAATATAAATTTTAATTACGCTTATAAAAATGATTGGTTAGTATTTGAATTCCTCGGTAATTCCGAATTAACTAAGAAAATTCCGAATTTCGAATACATGTTCTATATTATGTTCGATTCTTACAAAAAAGAAAGAAAAAAATCTTAATTTTTTTTATAAAATGCATTTAAAAAGGAATTAAATAAAAACGATCAGTAAGATGAAACTTATGTCTCAGTCAAAAGCTATTTTTTTTCTAAAATCGTGTGGGATTTTTAAAAAAAGATAATATGCTAGGAAGTTATTGAAGAAAGTCGTTGAAATTTTGATTAATTTTTAATTCATATTTTGAAAAGTCATTTATTAATAAGCCTTTTCTCAATAACTTACAATATGCTAAATTTGGTAGATTTAGATTTCATATTCTGCCCTGTAAATTGTTCTGAACAATTTTTTTTCATTATGTGTGTTGCTTGATGAAATTTATCGATAGCTTATAAACATCGCCATGTTAAAGTCATTTTGAATTTGAAAAAGTGAATTTA
>JAOUZG010019564.1:1341868-1355191 GCA_026289955.1 Argiope argentata
CAGACTCAAGGAGACTATGCAGCGTCTAGCACCAAGAGCGTCTCGACAGCATGGGCAGCATCCAATTTTTGTAAGCAAGGATTTGGCTTCTTGCACCCATGTGTTCCTGCGAACCGATACTCTGAAAAAGGGTTTACAAGCTCCTTACGAAGGACCATTTAAAGTCATTGAACGTGGCGAAAAGGTATTCAAGATTTTAAGGCACGACAAACGGGTTGCTATTAATATTGACCGTTTAAAGCCAGCATACATCTTGAAAGAGCTCACGGATAGCATGGACAAGACAGATGCCGAAAGAGTAGCAACGCCTGGAATGGAACCATTGCATCAGGAAAGAAAACCTTTGGATCCTAGTTCGCCAACAGAGAAGTGTCATGGGAAACCCGAGAGACCAGAAGTAACTACACGCAGCGGCCGTAAAGTGAAATTTAACCCCAGGTATAGCTGAGATCTCGCTATCGCTGGTGGGGGGCTACCTGTGGCGGCGCTGCTCGTGTAAATGAGTGCGGAGCACCTTACTGCGCCGGCGCCGTACACTGGCCAATAAGAGAGCAGCTACATGAAGAAATTTAAAATTGTATCTTTTTTGAATCATTGTTTATGTTGGTAATAATTTTGTGCCTGCTCTGTGATCAACATTATTCATTGCTGTGATCTCCTCTTAAGAAACGTTTGATTATTTTGTGTTAGTATGGTTGTGAATAAAAATACAGTTTAAAAAGTCAAGAACTCTTTTATTCATCACCAGTACTAAACTAGATATTTTGATCGGTCTCGTACAAATGAAAAGAATTAGATATTAAACTTCCATTTTATCATTGATTTTTTAGTTATTTTTATGGCAACATTATAAATTATTCTAAAAATTTTGATTACATTAATTTTACCTCATTTTTCTTCTTTATTTTGAATAATTTCTTTCCTGAGTAAAGCTGCTCGATATGAATTTTTATACCGGTTATGTTTATTTTTTAAAAAAAATCTTACTTTAGTTATCTTAGTCACGCGCGTATCATTTGTGATGCAATATAACTTCAAAAATTATTCTGCTTTTTGTTTTAATCTTGAAGGATACCAAATTTGCTAACGAAAATTAAATATATTCTATCTTTTTTAAAAGTTTCCTTGTATGCTAAAATTATAATTTCAAGAAAATCTATTAAAATGGCGAATCCTACTCGAGAATTTTTTAAGCGACCAACAAATAATTTTCCCTTTCTACCTCAAGCACCAACCATTCCAAAAAAGGAAAGAGATGGTAGTTATCAAACATCTCGTACAGATATTGATATTACGAATAAGAATCCAGACCAGTATTTTTCGAATTCAGTACGCAATGCAAGGAAGGAAAATAAGAACTTAAATAATCCAAAAATGGCGAAATGGCGGCAATGCAAAATGACGAAAAATTCGAAGATTAAATCAAATTTTTCTGCTGTTAAAGGACGAAAAAAAGTCTCTTCAACTCATGACAATATGAAAACTTCTAAAAGGAAACAGAAAGCTCCAGAAATTATTGATCAAAAGAAACAAAAAACTGAAAATAAAAATACCACTTTAGAAGAAAAAGCAGATGAAGTTGTTCAGGATCAATCAACTAAAGTTTTTGGAGAACAAGATGGTAACGTTAGCAGAGATGAGGAAAACGCAATTATTACGAATTTAACTGATGCTTATAACCAACAAAATGAAGAAATTGTTCAAATATCGCCAGAAACAGTCGAAAACCAGAATATCCAATCGAGCAAAAATTGTGATGAAATAATGGAAGTTACCTCTGTTAAAACTGCCGAGAATATTTCAAAGGAGACAGGCGAAAAAATACGGCATGAAAAAGTCGTAAACAGATTAACGACAAAATCAAAAGCCAAAACCCAGAAAAAACCTAAGCTCTTGCCAGTAAACAAAAAACAATATTATAATTTGAAAACGAAACATCTCGCACAGAAACGAAAAAAGTGATTTATGATTGAAATATCTGAAAGAAACAGAACTTTTCCATCAATATTTGCTTATTATTCAACTCTAATAATTACTTTCCATTAATAAAGAAATTAAAATAATACCTAAAATTTTTTTTCTGGTTGAAATGTACTTAATGGGCTTTTTTTATATCGCCAAAAAATGGCAACAATAAGAAGTCATCAAATCCAAAAATTAAGATAAACAAAACCGTGTATAGGATTAGTAGAAGAATTATTACGTGTTTGGGTTATCATTTAGGTGAAAAATTTAAGAACAGTATTAAGGTAAATTTCAACAGATCAAGAATAAGTAACTTTGTCTGCTGTTCACCAATGTAATTTTTTTCTAAGAGATAATTCATCAGTTTTAGTATTAGATTTGAAATTAGGTTAACAAGCAGATTTTTTCCCCCTAGAACTAAATTATGCATAATTTTCAGTTCTTTTAGTATGCATACTAAATTGTTTAAATAAGACTTAAGATGGCTCCATTTTCTCGCTAAATACGACAAAATCATGCCAACCTTTCGAAAACTAACCATAAGTTCGCCAATATGTATGGTTATCGGAATGATAACAAAATGCTTTTATTGTTGCAATAAAAACTCTCCATGTTTATATTTACCAAAAAATCGTCCCAAAAATTTTATAAAGTCGGTCTATTAGATTGTACAGAACATTAATCTTGAATCGTAGACTTTGTTTATTTAATAAGAAATCTAAAAAGTGATAAATGAACTCAATTGGAGCATATCATAATTATTCCTGAACACTTGTTAGATTTCTATTGAGCTTCTTGAGTTTATCGCCAATATAGCAATTTAAATAGGCATGCCGAGTAGGTTTTCTGGCAAACCCTTTTTGATTTATTCAATGATATTTTGTCTCGTTGAGCTGCAGATTTACTACTTTGGCGATTTGGCATTCTTGGTGATGGAAAGTAAGACATTAAAATAAATTTAAGCTTATATTTCCTCATTTGCTGTTTTTTCCTTCGCTAAAAGTCAGTTAATCTTAGAGCCTGACTAATAATCGTTTTTCAAAGTTGAATTTTTGGCGATTTTTTTCCCGATTGTAGTAACCCTAACAATTTTCATTTCGCCCTAATTGCATCTATAACAATTTTTTGTCGATAGCAAAAATCTGAAGCATTTTTGACCGTTGGTAAGACTTCGGCCGTTTCAGAGCGGAATAATTCTTGGTATACGACAAGAGAAGCGCGATAGCGTTTCGCCGTTCTCAAACTGTTAACCTCTTAACATGTTTGCCCGTACGCCGTACGTGCATCTATTTATTAAATTTTGATAGCTGTAAGCTAAAAATAAACCACTCATAATGATTATAATTCAATATGGAAATTACTTCGAATACATAGATAAGTCATTTTTCAATGGAGGTTAGGGCGACGCTCATATTTCTAGATAACTCTGGCTTTCGAAAATCTATGGCCTTTTTTTTTTTTTTTTTAATTTCCCACTATTAGCTCACACTCTCCCTATATAGATATATCTCGCTCAAATTTTCAATCGTAAATAAAATACTTCTTATTCATCCAATCAAGTTCAAGTAAATTTTTTGAAACTTGTAGTGGATGGCATCTGATGTTAATACAGTTTTTTTTTTCAAATATTAATTCATTAATTTTTTATTAAATAAATAAAAACTAACTTTCTCGCCAAAAATATTCATTTCCCCATCGCCAAATAAGTAATGAATTCAGTTTGTTTTTACCCCACACCAATGAGGTTAGGCTTAACATGTTTTCGGCCGATTATTTCAAACGTTCTTGTTTATTTTATTAATGTTTGATACATTTAAAATTAAATGTTGATAATGAATCGATTTTTTTGTTTCATTTTGAAGTACTTTCGAATTAAAATAATCCAAAATAAAGAAAATTAATAGCTTTTAATCTTTATTGCATTATTCCAACTAGCGCAGAAAATTTAAGCATCTTGCGTTGCATCAATTGACGTTTAATCCTCAATTGGTGTTGAAAATTCAGTTCTAGTATAATTTATTTGATAAAATATTTATAGTAAGTGTAATTATAAGGCCGGGGTAACCTGGTTGGTTGGGCATTGGATTCGCATCCTTTGGGCTGAGAGTTCGAACGCGCCAGCCGAAGACTGAGTGCGGTGGACGCTAAATCTTTCATGGTCAAAAGTCCGCTCTGTCGAGAGTAAGACCGGGAGTACTGGGTCAGAGGTGATCGTTCTCTATTCCAAATCTAAATTATGATCTGTGGATGAATGAATGAAATTCGCTCCGCAAAGAAGGATTCCTCTGATTTCGGGTGCCCAGGAGTCCGTACCCTCAGAAGCTACTACATCCTTCCTTCCGTTGTAAAGCGGAACATGAGACTAACAACAATTATAATTATTTAATAAAAGTAACTAAAATAAAAATTTTCTTTGTTTACCTTAATAGGAATTCACTTATTTTTTTTATATTACTTGTTACACAACCGCATTCCCACTATGCGTTATGGGGACGCAGACTGCCAAAGCATATGAGAAAATGGAAGGCAGAACTGTTGAGCAACAATGATCATTCAAGCATCGATAAACAGATAAATTTTGAAAATATCTTATCCGAACTTACGGAGGTTAAAAATGACGATACTCATTACGCCAAATTTTTTTGACACATTGCAGCGTTTTACTTTCATATACTTTGTTTTCGAGGAAATAACCAAGCAAAGAAAGCATGAAGAAACAAGCAAAGAAAGCGTGAACGAATGGTGCCAATATATTACAGCTTCTGGCATTAATATTCCAAACGGTGTCTTAAAACATCAAATATTATCATAGCATTTAACCAGGACAAGACTTCTTTAAATGCGTCCGGTAATGTATTCGAGTATCGAAGGATTTGATACATAATGAAAAAAGTGTAAGAAGCTACTTGTAAATCTTTTGTTTAATACCGGAACCACCTTAAAACTCGGGGAACTAATTGCATTTCACTTTGAATTCGCATCAACCCATAATCCCTCTGTCATATGAATAAGCACGTCTCCGCTTCTGGCGACAATTATTTTAACGAAATGTTAACAAATTAATCCCGTAATTGAAAGAGCGTTAATGATAGGCTTAATTGAATGATCCGAAAGATAAAACACACACAAAGTAAAGTACGAAAGCCTATTTTCCGCCGCCGGTTTTATTCACTTTGGATAAAAGCAAATGGCACGCTGCCAAACCCATTTTCCATGTAAAGCGCCATTGTCTCTGTCAACTTATCAGCGGGAATAAGTGGAAAGAGATAAACCCCTAAAATAGGATGGTTAATGAACAAGAACATACGGGCAGCAGCTTTCGCGTAGACAAACACAGATCTTCTCTCGAGTGTGTGTGGCGAAGGACATCCTCCGTTTTCAATGTCACACAGGGTGGGTGGATGAGGGTTTAAAAAAGGCGCGGGATTTCGCTCAAGGTCAGACGAAAGACTCATTCGAACATTTTCTCAGCTGTTTTCTCACGATTTGTCCGAGTGTGGGTTTCTTTTTTTTGTTTCCATTTTCCCCTTAGTTACACAGCACGCATCCTCTGCACGGGTTCTGGAGACGAACGCGCGGAATTTTCAGCTCTCGCTGAATTGACAACTGTCTGCCAAATTTCATCTCTGGGCAAAAGTGAAGCGGTTCAGGTGGTTAAAGACACGTGCTCCCACTGTTTGAGGCCATATATTAGCGACCCAAAAACGTGTCTTTCCGTTCTATACAAATACAAAGGCAAGGTAGTTGGAATTTATAGATAATGATAAGTGAACAGATGCCTTGCTGAACTGAAATATTGTGGGGATGAATATAAAGTTATAAAATTTGGCTTACAGGTCGATTCAGTTAAATCGAACGGTTAGTGACTCTCACGTGAGTATCTCTAATGTAAACAATGGCAGTACCTGAACTAAAACTAATGGCACAGCGAGGATAAGTGATACCCGGGCATGGCTTTATTTTTTCGCTCCCTCGTGATATTTCTTTTTTGAAAAATGCCATAAAAATACTAATGTTTGGCACCTTTGCGTCTCCTAAGATTGGGGTTGCCATATTTTTCCCTTCCTGGCAGGGCCTGACTAAGGCAGGGGCAGCTGCCCCGGGCTTCCCACATAAATAGGCCCCCAAATCGAGTGAAAATTTTATTTTACGTTTAATTATTTAATGAATGTTCTTCATTACTAAAGTAGCAAAGCAGAGGGGGCCCCAAAAAGAGTTTGCCCCGGGGCCCCAACCAGGTTAAGTCGGGCCCTGCTTCCTGGTCCTACTCACTGAGTGAATCAGTTTTTATATTCACAGTTATTAGATATAACTGATTCTGTTGCCAGTCATTTGTAGATAAAACGAAGGGACTGCCATTTAAATTTTCCTGAAATAAACAATGCCGACGTCAGGAAGTGGCAGGGAAGGGATACATGCCGTGTTATGACGTAACGAGAATAATTGGCTCATTAGCCTAATGGTTTCTCGTACTAGATTTAGTTGTGTATCAACCAGGGGAGGACAAGGGAGGTGTTTCAGGCGCCAACCTTTAAGAGCGCCATGGAGATTAAACTTTAATAGGTACAGGTAATCATTTTAAGAGAGCTATCGTGGAAGCAGTTGAAATAATATTGCATTGAATCTGGCATATTTTCTTTAGCTTGGCCGCTGTACAGGTTGTCACCAGTGTTTAGATCAAGGGTAATTGACACCCGGAGATCGTTTTAGATTGTTCATTATATTTCATGCTTAGAAAAGGTTCAAACTCACTAAATCTCCGTTTCCATGGCACCCCTCACCATCTCCGATTGCTACGCACACTTTTGCATGTCAATTTCAGAGAAAAAATGTTAGCACTAGGCAGTGGCGTTGCGAGGGTAATAAGCGCCCTTGGAAATTTTTTTTCTCACTTCAATAGTTAAGCTAGCAGTGATGGTACTGGTGCCATACAATTATTTTTTGGTTACTTCATGATATCCCATTTAAAAAATGATATCAATGTTGTATCTATTGTATTGTATTATAAGGTATTGCCATACAGACAATGGGATCCTTGTAACTGACAAAAATAAATATCTCAGGTTGAGTGTGGATAGAAATTTGATGCCATTTCTTATTTCCAACCATCTATTATGCAGAATTTCATCAAGATAGCATCCAAATTACTAGTTACCTTAACCGGCTACTCCGATCTGCCTGAAGGCACAAGGATAAACCTGAATGATCGGACAGCAAAACAGACGGGAACTATAGTGGAGTCCTAAGGATCATCATTGGCTATACTAAGACTCTCTAGGAAGTAAATCCCATCATCGATAGGAATTGGCTGTTCCGACATCATTAATGTATCCATCCGGGTGGCGAGAACCTACGAACATACCAAAAGCTTCTCATCCTCATATACCCCACTTCTGCTGTTAAGCTTCTTGGTGGGATACATCACGATAATAAGTCATCCAAACTCTCCGACCTGCTACGAAGACACACGGATTTAAACCATAAAGCTGAATGACCGGACCACCGCAACAGCAACACTGGCAGGAACTGTGGTTGAGTCCTAAGGGTCATCGGTACAACCCTTCTCGTAGAAAGTACGTCCCGCCATCGATGGGAGGAGCCTACCTCCACCTATTAGTATACCCTCTTAGATGGCAAGATCCAACCACAATGCCGGAAGAATCTCATCCCCATTTCGAGGAGCCCCCCCCCGAGGGAAATCTCGATAATAAATCAAAGATAGACTCGCTGACTGCCACACGGATATACCATAAAACTGAATGACCGGGCCGTCTCAATAGCAACACTGGCGTGAACTGTGAGTCCTAATGGTCATCACCGGCCACAGTACAATCCTTCCCGCAGGAAGTACGTCCCATCATCGATGAGAGGAGTCTAACATCCAGCTATTAGTGTACCCGCCAAGGATGACAAGATCCAACCACCATGCCGGAAGCATCTCATTCTCATTTCGAGGTGCTCCCCCGGAGGGAACATCACGATAGTAGAATAAACAGGGTCCATCCGGCTGAAAGTACTTTTACTCATTCTTAAAATATCTCTTACAGTCATGACATTCCACTGGAAATTTAAGCAAATATTATCAGACATGGTATTGTCATGAATTAAGTCTAGTAATGTCATATGATATTCTGTCTTCGAATGAGGATTAAGCTATGACAACTGATTTATTTATTTATGAAAAAGTATAAGGAAAAATTGTTTTAATTAATTAGAACTGGGATATTTTAGATAGTTGGTAAGATTTTACATTTGATTAAATTAATGTGTGTAATGAAGCTTTTATTTATATTATTAATTGTTTAGGCAACAGGTATTTAATGTGAGCTTCTCCGAGTGGATACTGATCACCGCTGCTCCAATGACATAAATTCACATACGTAAAATGTTTTTCTTCTGTATACCTTTGAGAGAGGTGAAACGGTGTTGGATTAGGAGCCATCCGCGTCATCTAATCACGGCTTAACATTACGAAATTCCTCACAAAATATCTGCCGTGATAATGCAGAACGGGATTTCACTATAACAAAAACATCGAGCTTTAAATTACACCATTCATAATTATGAACTGTAGAATACTTCGACTAGATCAGAATTCAGATTTAAAACTAAGTGGTTGTTGTAGAACTTTCTTACGACGAATCGTAATTGCCGATAATTCATCTAATCTAATCTAACCTACTCCATCTTCGTCGGTAAAGATTCCCCGATTTCGGTCGTCTGTTCCATCTGCAAATTCGGAGCCCACCGATCGATGGAGGCACTCAGTCAGGCTCCGTCGGCCAAGCAAGCCTCTGCAACTGATATCGCGAAAACACAATAGGAAATTACAAAATGCGCAGTTGGCTACCGTTTGTTATGAATATCACGTGGGAAAAGATCTTTGCGTCTGGAAGAAAGTGGTGGCGAGAGATAATAGGCATGCGTGGGAACAGGAATTGGCTGTCGATCGGAAGACATGTTTTATATTTTTGTTCTTTTCCTTTTTTTTATTTTTTAAATATTAATTTGCTTAAGACGGTGCATACGAAATTGAAACAACTTTTTGTCATTGATGGACCTTGACACTGGGTCATTTATGCAAATTACCATAAAAGCGCGTATTTTAAGTTGAAAGTTAGTAGAATTTTATTTGTGCGGGAGAAAGTATCCATCAAGTAATCATTTGATTGATATGTTTGGTCATACGTGTTGTAGCTGTTGGATATTATCAATCACAAGTGTTATAGCTGTCGAATTTTTTTCACTTTATTTAGTACGGTGTACAATAAAATAAGGTTTAAAAAATTAATATTTTCCTTTTGCTACATGTATCTTTACTCATCTTTGTTATTAATAAAGATACATGTAGCAAAAGGAAAATATTTACTTTTATAAACATTTTTTATTGTACACTGTATTAAATAAAGTGAAAAAAATTAGATAGCTATAACACTGGTGATTGATAATATCCAACATCTACTATATTTCTGGTATTGTATAAAAGAAAGTATCCATCAAGTAATCATTTGATTGATATGTCTAGTCACACGTGTTGTAGCTGTTGGATATTATCAATCACCAGTGTTACAGCTATCTAATTTTTTTTCACTTTATTTAATATGGCATACAATCAAAAATGTTTATAAAAGTAAATATTTTCTTTTACTGCATTTATCTTTATTAATAACAAAAATGAATAAAGATACATGTAGCAAAAGGAAAATATTAATTTTTATAATCATTTTTTATTGTACACCGTATTAAATAAAGTGAAAAGAATTAGATAGCTATAACACTGGTGATTGATAATATCCAACAACTACTATATTTCTGATATTGTATAAAAGAAAGTATCAATCAAGTAATCATTCGATTGATGCGTGTGATCACACTTATTATAGCTGTTGAATATAATCAATCACCGGAGTTATAGCTATCGAATTTTTTTTCTCTTTATTTAATATGGTATGCAAAGAAAAATGTTTATAAAAATCAAAAATTTTCTTTTGCTACATGTATTTTTATTAATACCAAAGATGAGTAAAGATACATGTAGCAAAAGGAAAATATTAATTTATAATTTATTTATAAACCTTTATTGTATATTTATTATTTATTTATAACCTTTTATTGTATACCTTACAAAATAAAATGGAAAAAATCAACAGCTATAACACTGGTGATTAATAATATCCAACAACTTCTATATTTCTGGTATTGTATAAAAGAAAGTATCAACCAAGTAATCATTTGATTGATATGTTTGGTCATCCTCGCTGTAATTGTTTGGATATTAGCAATCACCGGTGTTATAAATGTTATTTTTTTTTCATTTTATTAACTAGGCATAAAATGAAACACATTTTAAAAGAATTAATAATTTTATTTTGCTATATGTATCTATATTCATAGCATGCATGAATGTGCTTGTATTCTGGTGCTATATAGGACTCATGATTTGATCTGGAGCTATCAAATTTAGAACAGATGTATTTTGCAAAAAAGGGAATTAGCACTACAGAACAATTTTTTTTTAAGTAACAAGTGGCCAGTTTTTGTGGTGGTCTATTTTAATTAGATCGTGGTTCTATTGGAGACTCTCTTATGCGGACATCAAGTACCACACCATTTAAAACTTTGATCAGAAGAAGAGGATGGTACCTGAGCCAGTATTCCGTTTACAAATCAATAGAAAGGCGTTGGTCAGACAATCGATTCTACGTGCTCTAATCTCATGTATGAGGCAAATCTACCTCGGAATCGGATCTTGAATTCGTACCTTTCCAATTACGGAGTCAAAACTCTATCAGAACTTCTTTTTCATCAGAGGCAGCGCTTTAAAAGATTATAATTTGAAGTCAGCTCATTGAAGAAAGGTGGGGAATTCCCGATCTAGATGTTATGTAATTTCCTTTAAAATCTGTCATCCAGCGATTTAACAGAAACGAGTGATAATGTGGCCGGCTTTCTGGCACAGAGGTAGCGCGTCTTCCTCGTGTTCTGGGAGTCCCGGTTCGGGCATGGTTGTTTTTTTCTTCCTATTTGTGAGATGTGTGACTGTGCTCCCCCCCCCCCCTGTAAAAAGGGGCTGTGCAAGCAAAAGTGTGGTGAGTGTGTAGCTAAGTCGTACTCTTGGCCCTACTTGAAACAAGAGACGCTCCTTTCGGCTTAAATCTGCTGCTTTATCAGCAAGGGGCTTGTCCATAGGCAAGTGCCATAAGTAACAACAACAACGAGTGATAAGTTGCAATCTATTAATTTCATTGATTGATAACACATAACACATTTTACTTCCAATAATTATTATTTCCATTCATTTAAGAATAGAAAAGGTATTTGAAGAGTAATGGAAATAAAACATTAAAGCATTTCTGTCATTATATAAAAGAAATATGATGAGCGGGCAAAAAATAAAGCTAAAAAAAATAAAGCTAAATCTGTGCCAAAAAATAAAAAAATAAAGCTGCTCCGACACTTAACCTAGCTTGCCATTAGTTGTTCAAAGTAATTTTTGTCATAAATTAATATCGAAACTGCATTGGCTACAACCCCAGCTTTGGAATCGGATGGTTCTAGGTTAGAAATCCGAATCCAACGAGCGGATAAGTGGGTCTAGTGCACTTCTAACTTATTGAGAAGCAATACCTTCCCAGTGGTCTGATGCAAAAGCTTGGAAAGAGTTCCTCAGGTCGCCCTCGTCTCCTGGTCAAGATTTAAAATTATGAGTTACACTCTAAACTTTGTTGTTGTTGTTACTTATGGCACTTACCATTGGACAATCCCCGTTAATGAAAGCATCCGTAGATTTAAGCCTAATGAGTGCCTCTTGTTTCCGAAGTAGCGCCAAGAGTATGAATTAGCTACACACTCATCACACATTCTCTTGCACAGCCCCTTTTTATAGTGAGGCACATTCACACATCTCACAGAAGAACAACCATGCCCGAACCGGGACTCCCAGAACACGAGGAAGACGCGCTACCTCTGAGCCAGAAAGTCGCCACACTCTAAAATAAATCATATATTTCGAAATGGTTTGTTATAACTGAATTAAATACAGATTTTTTAAAATTTTGGACATTTTATAATTCGCTGCACGAGTCTAGTATGTTTTTTCAATGCAATAAATTACACCAGTGGTTTAGGAAAGGTAAATGCCTGGGGCGCAATGTTATCTTTCGCCCTCTTGTCATACTTCTGAAAGAGGTTTAAATTCAATAATCTGGATGGCATCCAATTTATTTATATCTCCATTCTACGCCACTCGATTTCCAAAGTATTTTAAGGAAAGTCAAATGAACGTAATTCGAGTTTAATTGGTGTTATAATTCGTTTTAATAGTGATGAATGATACGCATTTAAAGTGATGATTCATTAAAATTCATGTCACATTTTCCTTAAACTGTTAATGATACCTGTGTTGTTTTTCTAGATTCGAATTCGTGTAAAGGCACACGTTATTTCGCAAGTCTTTCTTTCTTTCTTTTTTTTTGTGCACGCGTGGGTCTGATAAATAAATCAGGACGATTTTGCAATAAAGACCTCAAATATCAAATAAAGAAATAAATAATTAATAAAGAATAAAATATCACATCCATGGAAATAGCTTTTGCCGTGGCAATTTTTCTTTTAAGAATGAACTAAAAGAATCGAATTCAATTATATGAAAACTTTCTTTTAATTCATTAACCCTTTTACATAAGAAAATCAATTAAACTACATCAACTGCATTTTATTTTTATCTCATATGACATGTAATATAACACGTGGAGCTAGTATCCATGCAGTATAGTAACATCCAATGGTCAGAGCCTGACTAATACAGGGGCAGTTGCCCCAATCGAATAGAGGGGGGAGGACCCAAATCAAATTGAAAGTTAATTTTATGTATTCTTCTTCTTTATTAATGAAGTTCGGTTCTTCTTTTCTAAAATAATGAAACAGAGGGGTGCCCCCACAGAAGTTTTCCCCTAGGCCACGGTTAGGCTAAGTCGGACCCGGCCAATGGCATGGTTATGAGTGTGGTTGCATGCATATACATACATTTTGATAACATGCATGATGGTAGCCTGTATACACATGCACTGTGCTAATTAACATTGCTAACAAATATGATTGTCTGCATACATACACGAAGAAACCAATACAAAGACGACAAACATATACAGCCGAGACGAACACAGGACAGTAGCCCACAAGTAGTAATCGACTACAACATTCAAAGCAGGCAGACAGAGTCCAGGAGAGGGGATCCTCGGACCTTCGTTCTACGGTCTCTCCAGACGACTGAAATTATCACTGTCTCCTCGCTTTAGCTGCCGACTCACTACCGCACGACTGACTACTCCACACACTATACGTCGCTGCTTCCACAGT
>JAOUZG010019564.1:1375191-1405508 GCA_026289955.1 Argiope argentata
TATGGGTTCGGTTTCAAAACTAAGATTAAAATAATGCAAACGAAAGATAAAGAAACTTCTTTAAAAAAAAGATATTATTTAAAGGGAAAAGTTTGCAAAGGGGGATTTACAGGGAAATAGGAAATGGATTAAAACATGGAAATATGAAAGAAACATAAAGTTAGATAATTCTCTCTAGAAGGACATTAAAAATCTGGGGAGAAAAAAAAAGAGTGTATTATGTGATTGAAACATCTTAACGTGTAGTTAGGTAGTGCAAAACGTATTTATGGATACGGAGATTAGTAGGCCTCTGCCTAATTGACCGGTATTTTAAAAGTTCAAAAGATGGCGTTGATCTGGAATGCTGAATCAATTAAAATTAGCGTTCTCTGGGAAAGGATCTAACCTTTTACAATTCTCGCTTTGAATCATGTCCTATACTTAGACAAATTAAATGATGGCAAAACAAAATATTTCTATGGGATATTGAACTGTGGAGATACTTAAACGGCTACATTTATGATCAATATTTTGTTATGGAATGTATTGTATATCGAATACAATTTTATGAGTCAAAGAAATGGAAGGTATATTGGACGGTATGTTTTGAACTTTCTTCATGCTTCAAATCAGAATGAAAAAGCTGTCATTCTGATTTGCCATAAATACAGATTATTTCTAAGGATGAAAAATCTTTGTAATTATCAGCATAAGTTTTGACAACTTTGAATGACAATATTGATATATTAAAATATTAGTTTTCAAACTTTGAATGCCAATTCTCTATAAAAATAGCAATGGTGAATTTCCAGATGATTAATATCTAAAATATTGCAGGAAAAAAAATGTAAAAGAGATGGAAGAATATGAAATACAGCTGTCAGAAAAGCATTAAAAGAACATGAAAAAAAAAGAGGTGCAGGGAAAGCAAAGTAATCATTTGTTTACCATAACTAAATGACATTCCATAGGAAATTTTACGAACAAAGAGAGTAAGTATAATAATATATTTAACTTATTAAACTCTCTGGATAAGGCGGAGTTTTATGAATCCATTTCGTTATTCACCAATAACAACAGAAGACAAAATTTTTATACCAAAACTCATACTTATAATATGCCTTTTCCCACTATTTATCTCAGTGTGAACACAGCCAGGGTCTGGGGAATCATAGAAGCAGTTGAAAGTAACAGGTCAAGTTAAAATAAAAGTAGTATACTGGTAGTTTATATACTGCACTGTACCTTTCAAAAGGGAAAATAAGTTAAAGGTTATATAAACTGCTCACATTTTAACTGAAATTCTGTAATATCCAACTTAAATGCAGGAAATATATATAAAAAAATACTATGCAAATTGTAGATCTAATTTTTAAGAAAATTAACTCAAATTGATTTTATTTTACACTGATAAATGATTACACAAATATGAAAAAGCAAGATAAGAGTGAAAACTTATAGTTTATAGGTTTTGAAAAACCTCTTAATATAGGGCTTAATAAACACATTTCTTCCTCATTTAATTGTAATAAAAAGAAACTAAATCAGATAGACACAAACTGTATACTCGGGAGTTTACTGTGATAGCAAATTTATTATATCATGTTATTGTGTTGATAATAACTAAAAAAGTTCTAAATTTGCATCCAGCCATGTTTTTGGATAAGAGATGAATGGTAGGGGCTAGAAATTGGAACATTGAGGCTTTCCATTTCAATAAAAAGTTTTATTTCAAAAGAGTTTTAAATTAAGCAATTGCAAGTATTAAAAAGACCTATAAAATTCTGTTAAAAATTATGATGGATTAATTATACCAAGAGTAAACTTTACAAAATAAATTTAATATAAATATATTTTTCTTAGTTACATTTTTGGATATGCAATTAGGTATATGTTTCATAGCAAGAAATAGTTGTTAAAAACATCAGATCGATACTCCACATAATTTTGGAAGAAAAAAAAATGATCGGGTTAAAAAACAAACAAACAACAACAACAACAACAAAAAAAAAAGGATAGCCAATAGTATTTTTCTATCTATCAGAATTCCCAATTTAAAAAAATAATCCCATTCTAAAACAAGTATTCTTTGATTTAAAATAGAGTCAAAAAGATTTTTTTTAAGGAAAAAAAATTATGAAAATCGAATGTAAAAGCATTTTATCTTAATTATTTGTACACAGAAGGATAAAATTCTATTATTGATCAATTACTTAACATCACGATATATCCAGTATCTTCTTTCTTTATTGATCACATTTCCCAATGATCATTAAGGTAATGAACACCATAATTAATATTTATTGAGCATTAGACTTGTAATAGCATTTGGAGCTGAATGACATCACTTTTAGTATAGAATTATTGTCCGATAGAAAAGTACTTGTATGCATTTTCAAATAATTTTTTTCTAATATAGTTGAATTTCCCAAAACATAATGCAGATATTAATCTGAAATTTTAAATTATATACATATTTTTTATCTTTTATGTTTTACTAAAATGAGATACAAAGAGGTCCAATGTCTCCAGGTACTCTATGCAAGATGATGTAGAAATTTGAAAAAATTAGGCTTGTCCTTCTTCCAGGTAGAAAACAAAAAAATGTCTGCATTGAAAATGTTGTGGCCCAGCTTGTTGAAGCCAGCAGCCAGTTGCTACATAATAGTGTGAGTTTGCCGGTTGTTTCAGGTGTTCTTTATATGCTACATCCAACTGTATAAAAAATTGCATAGCAAATTTTGCATTTTTTCCCCTTACAAAATCTAGTCTGTGCACCTGTTGCAGGACCAGGACTTGGAGGTCCATAAAAGTTTTGCATTTCAACTCCTTCCTCGAATGGTGGTCGACACAACTTGGCAATGGGGCATTTCTGTGGAGTAATAAAGCTTAATTTTGCTTCAAATGGGCAAGTTAACACTAAAAACTGTTGAGTTTGGGCAGAGGAAAACTTCCATGTTATCCAGGAACAATCCTTGCATCCTAAAATAGTGACAGTATGGTGTGGTTTTTATAGCTATCTTTGTCATCATGTATTTCTTAGAAGAGATAAATACAAAAGGAATCCAAACTTGTTCCAACACAGAACAACAGCACCATGATATGCTGAGGGATTTTGTAATCTCAACATTTCAACAGTGTGGATGCCATCAAGACATTTTTATGCAGGATGGTAGACCTCCTTATATGTAAGGTGATTGTTAACCCATCATTTCACCGAAGCACGAATTATAAGCCATCATTTCACAATAGCATAGCCTCCTTACTTGCTGGACATCACCCTTTGGGACTTTTGGTTGCAAGGTTATTTGAAGGGCAATATTTACTATCAAAAGCCATAACCACTACCAGATCTAAAGGACAGCATTTGACGCCATATTCTTAATATTTGTGCAGACTTACTCTGATTATCTATATATATAGCTCTTCAATAAAAGTATGTTGTCAAAAATGATGGAGAACATAATCATAACCATATTAAATTGTTTTATGCATATTACATTGCCACGTAACAGTGAATTTTTGAACTTGTTTTTTATTTAATAAATGTAAAGCACATCATCTCAATAATCTTCATCAATAATCAAATTTTATCTCATTTGGATTAATAGAACAAATGTTAGAGCCTTGTGAAGTGGCTAACTTATTTCTTGCTAACCCTGTATATCAAAGGTGGAAAATTTACACCACTGAAAACTAAATTTCCAAAGAGAATCATACATAATATTGAGGAAAAAAGCACTTAAACAAGTATGAAGAAAATGCATGAAGTGTAAAAGAAAAAGAACAAGGTAGCAAAACAACCAATATTATAAAAACTAGAGTAAAAAGACAGAGTAAAAGCTAAAATTATTGCAGCTTTCCTGTCCAAAGTTTATTTAAGACGAGATTTTGAATTTAACCACTTTAAAAAAAATATATATTACAGATAGTAATAAGTCTTTTTTTTTTTGGTGACATGTTATATCTTGTTATAAGACAGGCATATATTGAAAGAGGCTGACTTAAAGTGGATTGTACAGTAAGGAGTGATATTTGAGTTTTCTGTCTTTCTTCTTTTCATTTGCCTGTTCTTTATAGCTTTTTAAATAATCATTCATCAAGAATTATTTAGCAAAGAAGTTATATTCCTTGAGTCTTTTGCTACCAACACAGAGTTTGCCTTCTTTTCTCACTTTTTGAGGATATCACTAAAGTATGCATCTTTAAATAACTATCCATATTGTTACAAAAGTGATTTGTTTACTTTCAGATCAGAATTTTTAACTTCCATTCAGTGATACTGGGAGTATTTCCATGGCTATTGTTATAGACTTGATTTTTAACATGAAATTTTGGAATTTCTTAAAGCAATTTGAAGGAATTTCTGTTTTTAAACATTTTTTTCTCAATATTTCTTGAAAAATATATCTTTTATTTAAATAGACAAAAGAAGTTTTCATCCACTTTCATGATTCTAATGATGAGAATGCTTTCTATGCACTTTCTCATCCCATACTAAAAACATTATATCATGCAATCAATATGTAATTAACTTTCAGAAACTTGTAATAAATGAAGAGAAATAGTAATTAGAAACAACAGTGTTTATGAAGCCAAACGGATGTTTTCAGGTTTTATATAAAGTACTAATATTAATTGCAGCTAATGATACAAGTAATAAAAACTGAATTTATAAATAAAAGAATCTTTCCTTCTTTTAAAGAGAAAATTATTTATTATTATTACTATACAAGGGAAAAAACGAACAAATATGCATTTGAATATTTTACCTTGAAAATTACAGTCAATATTATCTTCGTCATCATCAACAGAATCATCTGGGAGAATAGAGTTTATTTCAATAAGATGAGATACAATTTGATTTGTAAGGAATACCTATAAAAAAATTTAAAAATATTGATAAATTTTAAAAAGTAAATTTTCAGAAATTAATATTAGGTGAATGCAAAACTCCAAAAGACACTGATATTTGGAAAAAAGGTGTTATTTATAAAATAGAAGAAGAAAATATTTAAATAACTTGCATTGTAAGTTTTGAAATACTTTTTATCATGTTCAAAAAATAATTGAATATGTCTGTGTGTTTTTTCTAGTTTAACTTTTGATGTAAATGTGTTTGATCACACAATGATTATTATTTAAATTGTATGTTTTTATTCCAAGTGGATGAGATTTAGGATGTACCATTCAGCTGAGTAGAAGGATATTTTTCTATCTCTTTGTAACTTCTAATTATTTTCAGAAATTTTAATTTGTTACAGAAAAATAACTACAGTTTAGTTAGCAAGAGAACATAACCAAAATACAATTTAAGACAGATTTAAAATTTTTTGTATAGAAAATTCAATGTATATTCAAATTGGCGCTTTGATGAAAGAAACAAAATTCAATAAACCAAGCTAACAAATTCTGTTCATAAATTTAAAAAAATAAAATAGCTATATGAATTAAAAACTGTTCATAGAAGTCTAATAATATAGTTATAATCAATTATTTAATAAATCTTTTCAAAAAGACGAACTGAGTATACATTTTAAGAGAATAATATTAAGTATTACCTTCTCTATTCATTAACAAAACATTTTGGTGAAAAAAATATATAAAGAATTTTTTTTTAATTAAAGACACCTTTTTAACACTTAGAGAAGGAAAAAAAAAAATACACATATATTGAAACATTTTTTAGTAGATTATTTTAGCACCTTTTTCTGAAATTATTTAGGGATATAGTTTTTTTTTTTTTAATTTAAACAAGCCAAATAATGAAAATGATATATGAATTCATAACTTTCTCTCTATTCCATATTTTGTCAATGTAGAGATTTGTAATTTCTTTTTTACAATTGTAAAGCTGATATTAAAAAAAATACAATCAATATAAAATATGCAATACAATTCAACATAAAGCAATAATTATAATCACATCCTATATATTTTCAAAAAATATGGTGGTTTTATTCATATTATTTTAACTTAATACTAAATTTCTATTTCTGAACAGAAAAGTAATGTTCATAAAATATTACTTGAATCAACAAATACAAAATGTTTCGGGAATTTCTTATTGTTTATTTCAAAATCAACTTACTACTATATTGTATGTTTGAGCTAAATCTTTTAGAATAGCAGCTTGCTCTATCAGGATTTTATTTCTTTCCATTATGCTGCTAATGTCATCAGTTCCAAATTCTTTCCTTATCAGTGATGCAATAGAATCCACAATTACTATTTTAACTTTGTTTCTAATGATTTCTTTTTCCAGTTGAAGAACACTAAAAGAAAATTAAATGATTCAAATATTCTTATTAACTATAGCAAGATTTTAAAAAAACTTATTCATAGAAAATGCATATTATTTAAAGTGAAGATGATTTCTATATGAAATATGAATTTCTAAAACAAACTAAATAATAATGCTGAATTTAAATACATTAATTTTTTTTAATTTGAAATTCATGTATATTATTTTAAGTAACAAAAATATTATGCATAAATGATTTTAAAAAACTGTATAAAAATAATAGTATGAACATAGAAGTAAAACAGTCATTTCGTCAAATGTTTTTTTTTCTTTTCTTTTCTAAATGGATCTGAGAACAGAAGGTACTTTCCCATTAGCCGAGCGCAAATGTTTGGTTACAATTGTAAACCAAACATGAGCCGAGTTGCCAAGCAAAGCAAATGACAAACAGTCAACGGCAAGACATAACAGCAAAACAGTCTACATTATATGGTGATTCTCCGCCAAATGTCCTTAGGAGGAATTCTACATTATTTAGCTTTTGCTTGTGCCTGGCTAAAGGAAAAGTTCCGAACAGGGTGTTATTACATTTCAGTAATTTTCAAGTTTTACATTGAATAAAGGAATAGCAACTTATTTCCTATTATAGTAAGCAAGTTGATTTTAATTAAATAGTTAAGGAATCAAATAAAATTTGAATATAAGTTAAGCAATTCATAATTTTTACTACATTTTAATTAATTTTTTAAAGTCTAACACTAAGTAAATAGAGAATTATAAATATGAATTATGGTAAATTTTATTGCTCTTGATTTAAATATTATTTGATACTAATAGAAAATAAAACAAAAATATTTCCAAACATTTGCATGAGATTTTATGTATATTCTCATATACTCACACATCTTTTAATCCAATAACAGAATTGACTTTATGCACTAAAATTTTTTGCAGGAAATGAATAACATCATCATCTTTTTTAATTACTTGAGGAAATCTGTTCAAAGCAATACTTCGAATCCTATGGAATGTAAAATAAGCATTATAATACCAAATTTTTTATATTTTAAAATAAAAATATATTTCATTTATCTATATAATTGTGGTTATAAAAATTTCATAGAACTTTTTGGGTACTATAAATGGCTCTAAAGTGAAAATTAAAGCAAAATTACTGAAATTACTTTTAGACAAATTTTAATAGGCACATATCAGTAATGTTCCATTCATTATTTTCATTGAATTTAAAGCAAACCCATATTGCATTTCAATCACTGCAATTAAAATACCATTTTAAATAAATGCAAAACATCTCATGCTAGAACTAATTCTTAACCAACTGCATTATTAAGTCTATATCAAAAGACATATGTTCCATTTACCTTTTATCTTTAATACTACCCGGTTATTTCAATAATCTCGTTCTGACATGAATTTTATTAAATATAGTTTTTAAACTATTGATACCAATTTGAAATTATGGCATGAAGTAAAAATGATTTATTATAAAATGATAAATACAGAAATTTAGCAAAATGGAAACATTTCTTGCAAAGATTAAAACATCAAATTTTTTCCTATTTTAACAAATATATAGTTAAAATTATTGCTTGCAATAATATTACATAATTTTAATGAGGTTAGGTTGGTTTTCTGTCTTGTTCTAAAAAAAATTACCTTTGATTTACACAAAGGGAAGATCATACAGAAGAACTTTAATAGCAGTTATGCATAGCCAAGCTTTAATTTTAAATCAAATAAACACACAATGAAAATTTTCAACAAGATTTCTTTTCATTAAGTTTTGAGATAGAAAAAAAAAATTGTAAATGCTCTTTAAAAAAACTTATTAATATGATATGGCATTGGTAATGACATTTTAAGATTTGCAATGCAATAGGAAAAATTAATTCCATCATGAATTTCTCTATAACTTTTTCAGTATTGGAGTATTAAAATTAAAAAAGTCTAAAATTTTTTTCCCTCTCCATACAAAACTGCGATTATGCAATACAAAAATATCACCAAGAGTTATTATTTAAACAACTAGTTGTGTTGGACATGTATATTAGTCTATACAAATGTTCATTTTAGGTGACAAATATGTATTTTTTTTGTCCAGTAAAAATGAAATCGTTTCTAAGATTTTTCTTTTTAAATTTACTATGCAAGCATTCGCATATCATTTGATGTGTATATATGTTATTGCTTGATAATGATTATGTACTGTGCAAAGGATTTTTTAAAGTAAATTCCACAGCTAATTAGTCAGATAAAAACTGCAGTATCAACTTAAAAAAGAAAGTCATACCTTTGAGCACAAAAAGCTGATTCAGTATCAATATAAATAACATTTCCTTCTAAGCCTAAGGGAGAAGGAAGAGCAGCAAGTAAGCTCAACATAAAACAAAACTGAGTCTTTCCTACACCAGGTGGGCCTGTAAACTAAATACAGATGTATGAAACATTAATCAACAATAATACATGATGACGTATAAATATTTGGAGTTATATCTATAAAATTAAAAAAATAATTACATTTGATTGAAAATATATTAATTTGTATCACATTCTTATTATGTTATAAAAATATATTGAACAGAATTTCTCAAATATTTTTATTTAAACTTTTGATAAGTTTTGTGTTTCATATGTAATGTATGAGTTTCATATGTATGAGTAAATGTATAGTAATATAAAGATGAAAACTAAAAGCTACATGACTTAAAGAAACTAAAGTTAATATTTAATACAGTAAAATAATAATTCTAAATCATGTATTCAAAATAGTAATTAAGTTTAACAAAAAATCATGGAACCTATAAATGGAATTTAAAAAATTTACAGAGAGCATAAACTTGAGATATCAAAATAAATAAAATTAAGAAGAAATATTTACCTCAGTTAAGCTACCAAATGGTAAGCCACCTTGAAGTAATAGATCAAGAGAATGTAATGATAATGGCAAATAGACATTAGTTGATACTAATTCTTGGTTTTTAACAATATTGTAAACCTATTTGAAAGTAAAATTTAAGATGAATTAAACATGACATAGATTTTACAAAATGCAAGAAATGTGATTGTGTTGGCGATTAAGATACCATAAATTAATAAATTCAGTAATTTAGCATTAAAAAGATTAATTATTTGTTAAATTTATATAATTTAGAGAAATAAATTAACTACACACAGGTTGTTCAGATTTTCTTAGATAAACAAAATTTGCCATCCACTGTTTAAAAAGGATTATTTGATTTTGTAACTCAAAGTAGAAATAATCAATTAGCTTTAAGTCTATCAATATTCATTCAACATACGAGATGTCCATTTAACAAAGCTGCGGACCCACTTGAGTTGCCCTAATATCATTGTTAAATCACTTCCTTTTTAGTTGAGAATGACTGATAATGCAAGATGTGTGCTTTTCTTATAAAAATGAAGAGACAGACAGGTTTGGAGGACAGAAGAAGGTAATTAGGGTGCATTTGCTTAAAAACCATAAAGATCTGCTTTTGCATTCTATATTTTAAATAGCTGTTGATTATCATCCCCAAGTCTATATTTTTTATTTTTTTAATGGCCAAAAGAAGATTCAAAATGTACCTTATAAATAGGTTAACTAGCAAATGTTAACTTTTTTTATAATACAGTTTGACACAACAGTTCTTCTATCAGGTAGATGGGTGCAGGAAAATACTATTGGGCTTATAAAACTATACTAAATATGTTGAAATATATTTTGTAATATACTTCATTTAAATATGAGATTTTTTGTATTTATAATATATTATTATTTATATAAATATTTATTATGCACTTATATATAAACTATCGAAGGATGACGAATATTAGCAATTTTATATAATAAAAGCAAATAATCTTTTCTGACTTAAGAAAGAAAAAGAAGAAATTACTTTCTAACATTGGATGCCTATATTTTTTTACATCCAATGTTAGAAGCTCATATAATGATGTTTGATTTTGCAATCTCTCCATCAAACAGATTGAGGGATACTGAATAAGTTTAAATATATTTATACCCAACATAGTTAAAATTTATACTTCCTTATTGTAGGACCTGATAAAGATGGGCACTTCCAATTAGAGGAAAATTTGTGTCCGACTTTGAAGAAAAATTAAATTATGAGAAGCTGCTGCAATACTTTTATGTGAAATACAATGATATATTTTTGGAAATTTAATTATTATTCTTGTATTTTCCATTCCATTCAGTCAGTTATCATTTCACACATATTAAATTTTCATTACCAAGTTCCAATTTATTTACACTGCCCAAAGTAAGTTTTTAGAGGGGGGGGGGAGGAAACCCTTTATCAAAGTATATGCAATTTAAAACATGCAATTTTTGCAATTTAAAAATTATAAAAGTTTCCTCACAAAAACTAATTAACAATAAATAATGATTATAAAATTTAAAAAGTACACAACATAAATAAAATTAATACAAAAGTTTGCAAACATAGAGTTTGTTTCATAAATATACATAAAACAACTTACACTTTGAGGATCTGTAATACATTTTTTTGATATTTCTTGTAACAATTTTTCTAATTTACTTTGATTAATTCCTAATAGCGACTGCAACTCTAACTTGCTAAGAGATAGCACGTCCTGGAAATAAAAATTCCAATTACAAATTAAATATATTCAGGATGAGAGATTTTCAAAGATATTTTTCAACTTTGAAAAGGTATCTAAAATACATCAAGGACAGCATCTTTATTTTGAATAGCAGAATTTTTGCTAACTTACAAGATTTCGAGGCTTTTGAACAGGCAAAGCAATGAAAATCAGTCATCATAATTGATTAGACTTAAAAACATGCTATAGTTTGAATTTGAATCTTTTTTTCATGATTGGTTAGATTAGACGGTACTTTTCCGCTAATCAGGAGGCAGCAAAAAATTTGCTAAATGATGCAAAATTCTGCCAAATTTTTTACAGAGATTTTAAAGCGAAAATCAGCAAGTAAAGAAGAATTCTGCATTAATCTAATAAGAATATAGAATTAATCTAATAAGAATATAGGAAAAATAAAAGTGAAAATTCGTGGGTTCTAGTGTAGATATGGGTGATCCACAATTAGCAATTTCAATGATAAAGCACTACTTTCGGTTTCCATGCTTTATTTTCATTGACGTTACTGTTGGGTTACCAACCTAAAATGACCAATCTTGGTGTCAAAATAACTAAAAAATAAAGGAAATCCATTTGAAATTTTTACCAATTTCTGAAATACTTTAATAAACTAAAATGATTTTATGGACAAAAGTTCAAGACAATTTTCGCATTTTTTCAATGTATTTACCTTACAAGTATTTAAATTATTCTTTTCTAATATTCCCGCAATATTTTCTGGTAAATGCAAACGTCGAATTTTATACGATCCCATTTTCTTGAGCTCACATTCGTATAAAAATAGACATGTTGATAAAGCTTTAAATAAATATGAAAGAGACGAAAAATGCGCTCGCGCCCATTTTTTAAACAGATTTCATTTGTTTTGTTTTCATTTTCCATGCACTTATGACGAGTTGAGTTGAATGTATGGTTTTTTTCTCCAGAAAATACAAATTATTTCCTATTTCTTCTCAACTGATATAAAAACAAATTATTTTAAAAAAATGAAACTATCCAATAAATAATTTGATAAAATATTTTTATAAGAGATTCAAAATTCCCTAAAAAAGATTCGAGACCAATACTACAATGATTTAAACCGGATTTCGACAATTGGAAGAATTGGACAAATTTCAAATTTGACGTGACCATTTGTTTTGATTCACGATTGTCTTTTAAATAGCCAGCTTAAAGAGTCTATATGCTCGAATTACTAAGAATGCAAATAGAATTTTTTTAATGAAAATCGAACTTTATTACTTTATGTTGGAAGAGTTTTTAATCAAATTTGTTCTTCAGCTAAACTAGGAAACAGATTAAGTAGGGGGAAAAACTAATTTATAACATATTTGCACTTTTATTTCATAAAATATTTAAGAACAAAACTCTTTTATTAGACTTACGAGGAATTGTTGGAAAAAAAATTCTTTCTTTTTGCTGAAAGATCATCTTCTTCCTGTCTTTAGAGGCTTCTCGTGCATCTTATACAAACTTAATAATACATAAATGCATTCCAAATTATTATACTTCTTGTAGTCGTATTTTGTATTCCATTCTTGTTTGTGAAATGAATATGCTTAACTTTATTAGTTTAGTTGCATTTCATAATAAATAAGTGCAAATATTATTATGAAAACAATAAACTTTTCTAAAATAAAAATTCTGCAGTTTTTATTTTATTTTATTAAAGATAAGATAATCGTAGTATATCATCAGAATGTGTGTACGCAAGAGGGGGCTAAAAAAACCTTTGACATAAATTAGAACAATTTAAATAATATAATTTTTTTGGTAAATTATTTCGAGTTTATAAAAAAGTTATGTATTATTTTAATAATGTTATAGTTGTAGACACATTTTTTTACTGTTTTTAAAATTTACTGTGAATTAAGCATATGGGACAAAATACCAATCAATTTCAATAAAGAAAAACAGAAAATCATGATTATCACCAGAGTTCTTTACTTGTTAATTCAATAATATTTTATTCAATTATAATTAATAAATCAGTAATTTCTTAATTAAATTGCTGATTTTTATATTAGATCATAATTACATAAAACTGTCTTATTAGGGTTAATGTTCTCACAACATAAAATTAAACATTTTTTAAAAATATTTTAATTTATAATAAATTAATTTTTTTAAATAAGAGCTCAAATAGCAATTCATATTAAGTCTATCCAATATACTGATATTTTATGATATTCTGCATGTTAATTCTCCTTACAAAAAATTTTAAAATGTAGAATTTATCATCATTATTTAACTATCAGTATGCTGCGTTTTAAAAGAATATATTGCATCAAAATAAACTTAGTCAAAAAACCATCTACAAATGCATAGAAAACTTTTTTTTTTATTTTTGGTCCCTGTTCTTAACTTCATTAACATAAACTTGCAAATCATTCATAGAACATATATAGGCATGCAAATAATTTATGTTCTTTTTTTTCTAGACAGAAACTTGAATTATTGTTTTTGATTATCAAAATGAATGTAAAATAAAACCACTTATAGATTAAATAGTAATATTCTCTTTTTTTCCATTCTTAACTTTTTTTACAGAATTCATAAAAAATATGCAGAGTAATATTAGTACTTTCTCATTAACTGGACAACAGCAAACAATCAGCAAAGAATTTTGGTGGAATTCTATGATATTCCTCGATTTTTCATCACCGGCCGGCTAACGGAAAAGTGCTGTAATATTAATAAATCTAAGTAATTTTGATAAAATATTGTTATTTAAAAAGATAATTGGATAGATCACTTATAACTCTTTCTCTGAGATATGGATGATGTTTATACATAAAATAGTAGTGATATTAGTTCAATAACAGATATATTTTAACCATGCTTGTCCTCTCTTTGAAATTCTTACATCGTCCCCTCTCCCTCCCACTTAGTTTGATTGTTGTGTGCTTCATTTACTATAACCATAATAATTTAGATTAAAAAAATATTTTTACCCAACTAAGTGGTAACATACATGAACATAAATACTATTATTAAAAATGTCAAAAATATTTTTATTCAATGTAAATGACAATATGCATATTTAAAAAATTCTAGGTAATGTTATACTTTGTTGTTTAACACATTCGCTGCCACCAAAATTTATATATCCATCCTTAGAAGCTGAATTTAAAAAAAGTGTTTTAATGATTAAAAACGTTCCTAATATTTTAATAGTAAAGCAGGAAAAAAAGAAAAACCTTTTATTTTCGTGTTTAGTAAAAATAATGCTTCACTAACGTGTCACAAAAACCTCATCGTGCAACCTCCAAATCTGAAATAAAACTAAAGCAGTTTACTTATCATACTCGATTGTCGCCCCAGAGCGTCATTGGCATGGGAGGTAGCGCCATGCTGACGCGCCAGCGAATGTGTTAATTTTAGAGCACAGAAAAAAGAAAAAAATAGTTTAAATTTTGAAAAAAAAAGTTTTTTTTTTTATTTTGACAAACTTGAAACCAAGTTTTGATATTTAGATGTCAAATTTGACTTATCTAATCCACTGTATCATATTTCATTACATTCAAAAACATTGACAGATAGATAAAGATATAATTTTAAAAGAATAAACTTAGTTTTTAAAAAAATCCATATTATATTTCAAATTTATTTACTTTTTCAGTATCTTGACCATGCAAATTCATGTAAGAGAAGGTAAAAAGAAAAGGAAGAGAAAAATAACCTTATTACACTGATCATATCTTAAAAAATTATTTTATGTAATGAAATAGATTCTATTCTATTTGGATAATGGAAATAAAATAAGTAAAATAAAAGACAATAGTTAAATCTTATGTACAAAAGCTAATTGTAAGAAAAAAAATCTAAGAATATTGACAGATTATTCTTCTTTTAAACAAAGAATTTATTGTACATACTGTATACTATATGATACCGAAAATAATGATTAGGTATGTTCAAAATATACAAATTGAAATAAAAAATACACTTATTAACAAGTATAGTATTTTTGATAGAATTAGTTACTTATCATAAGAAATTTTTTATAGAATAAAATTAAGTATATCTGATTCTTAATCATAAATATTTTAGAAATTTCAACATTATAAGAGAAATTGAGTTTTATATGACATTTGTCTAAATATAGTTGGAATATATTGCTGCCTTTTATTATCTTGGTTTTATAACTAACAAACAAAGGATATTTGTTAAAATAGAAATATTTTATAATTTTAAATGTACCTTTATAAGAATTTTAAAATATGAAATTTAATGATGGTGAATCAACAATGAAAACATATAAAAATACTAATTGTATCAGTTTGTTAAATATTTGATAGGGTTGCTAAAAGAATTTATATTATACATTTTTATTTCTTATTTGACATTTTTGAAGTATAAAACTCTATTAGAAATAAGTAAAAAAAAAATGATGAAAAGAACTTCAAAGCACAGTTGCTTTTATTAATGATTTATAATAAATGTTCCAAATTCAAATAAATATTTTCAATTGTAATGATATCAGTTGTATATCAATATAACATCTTTTTTTGTATATCTAATCAGACATGATTAACTAAGAGTTCAATTATTAAATTCATTTCTTTTCAGCTGCTTCACCAGGTAACGGTATTTCTTTAACCGCTGCATCTTCTGCTCTGTAAGCTGGAAATTGCTCCCATGGTCCAACCAAATCAAATTTGCGGAACTCCTGGGCCAACTCTAAAGGTTCCACCACAACACGTTTCACTTCATCATCATACCTCACTTCAACATATCCACTCAAAGGGAAATCCTTTCTGAAGGGATGTCCTTCAAATCCGTAATCAGTTAAAATCCTTCTTAGGTCAGGATGATTGGCAAAATAGACTCCATACATATCCCAGATTTCTCTTTCATACCAATTGGCCGCCTTGTATACATCACAAGCTGAATCAATAGGGGTTAATTCATCAGTATATGTTTTTACTCGAACTCTGGCATTGTACCTCAAACTTAACAAATTATATACTATTTCGAATCTATATTCCCTCGTAGGCACATCTACTCCAGCAATATCAACAAGTGATTCGAACTGAGCCAAATGATGATCTTTTAAAAATGTGAGAACTGGTATAACTCCATCAGGCGATATCATGATTTCCAATTCATCTCCATGAGCTATTTGAACTTTCTGAATATATTTTGGCAAGCAATCAGCCAGATATACTCCATATTCAGTTAACTGAGCAGTTTTTAGTTCATTAGTTGGTCTAATTGTCGGCTTAAGATCGGATTTGCTAGCATATGCAGTCGATAAAATTCGAGGAGTTGTTGATAAACATCTCATATTACTTATAAATAACGGCCTTATATATTTTATTGGCCGAATGAATCGACTGACAGAGGAAAACATGATGAAAAATTTAATTGGAATTATTTACCCTTCAAGTTTTCTGTTTGTGTGTTTACATTTGAATTGCCAAACGAGAATTTCAAATTGAATTAGGAACACTTTAAATTGATGGTACCGGAGAATTAATTAAATAAATTTGAATATATATATATAATCAACAATAAAAGTTATAATAACTGATACATAAATTACTATTTTGAAAACAAATGGCGGAAAACATTAAGATTTTCTTTTTAAAAACTATTCTTCACAAAATAAGTTATTTACAGAAAAACTGTTTCTAATTTGGCAACATAACAGAATGTTTATGAAAATATTTTGTCATGTGCATAGGGGGATGACAGGAATGACGAATTCAATGTAAATAATAAGACAAAAATTTTAAGCTTAAATTTTAAAACAATATGACGGAATTTTTGCTCAGAGAATTTTGTAATCATACATATTTAGGCCAATGGGAACTAGCTAGAGCATGTGCTTTAGCTTTAATAAAAGCTGAAGTTCCAGATGAAAGTAGCAAACAACGACTGTTATCAACATTACGACAAATAGCAAAGAATCCTCATCTTGTGAGGTAACCTGTAATATATCTTTACATTGCATATGCTTATTTCATTAATAAAGTTTTTATGTTATTTATCAGTTTTTTAAAATTACAAAAGGAATTTAATTATTGTGTGCTGCAACTGAAATAATTTCACTTCTAAGATATATGTTTAATTCTTGTTCAACTATTTATATACTAGATTACTGTAGGCAACAGTTTCTCAGTATTTGTTGTGTTTTTAAATCCTCTTTCATTACTAGCATATATATATATTTCATAGTGCTATTTTTAAAACTAATCTTACATTTGGAATTAAAAACATTCATAGCTCATTTTACTTCGTAAGCAATGATAATAAATTTAACTTTACCATTACAATAAAAATTTCATTGCTTTAGTAAATTCTACATAACTAACATATTGTAAAAATAAATATTGCATAAAAATGAAATTATTAGTTTAATTTTACTTAATTAATTCCATAAGTTTGGTTTAGAAATTGTGAATATAGTTTACTCTTTTAATTATTCAGCTTATTGTATGCTTATTTTTATTTTACTTGCCTTTTAATCAGCATCAACATTTATTATATCAGATTATTTGTCAATAAGGTTATCTAGTTTCTAAATAACTACAACAAAAAAAAGCTAAATTCTAATATGAATTTTAGGATCAATAATTTTCATTATAATGTTTAATATATTTTTTTGTAAATAGCATTTTATAATAAATTATATTAAAAAATATTTCTATTACTTTTTAAAAGTTATGTTTATTAAATAAAAATTAATGAGTGATGTTAGTTCTTTTATTTTTTTTATATTTTAATCTTAGATCTGCTTGGACAACAGTATCATCTCCCAGTTATTTTAGTTTTCTATCCTATCAGTTGCTTCTTGATGTGAAATGTCAAGTAAGTAAAATTAGTTTTCAGTAGAAAGAATAGGTACTTTAATTTTTCACTTATCAAAAAATTTGTAATGAATTTTGGTTTAGAATGTGAGTTTGGAAAAAAAAAAATCATGGAATTACCAGTAATAATTTAAATGTATGTAAAAAGTATATAAGTTTTTGTCACTGACGATTGATTCCTGCAAGCTGCTAAAGAAATATGTTAATAACGCTTTAACATGTTTTATATTTTATAGCACAAGTTGCTTTTAAATACATTAAGATCATTGATCACGATTAAACACTACATAGCTATTAAAATATATTACATAGTTTTTACTACACTGTCAACTTTAGTTGTCACCAACTATAGTATTTTACATTTAATGTTCTAGTAGATTTCAAAATTATGAAATGTGAATAAAATATATTTATAAAAATGAGACAATGTTGTATATTAATAAAATTAATAGTTCTAATATAAATATAATCTAGATAAGACTTTTGAAATAATTGAATTTTTAGAAGCAATTATATTTATTGAATGGCTATAAAACTTGAAGAAAATTTTTTAAAACAATTTTTTATTATTTTAGTATGTTTTCCATTTCATCAAAACAATATATATATATATATATATATATTTATATATACACACTAGCCGCCTTTGGCGACCAGTCGGTTCACCAGTATTAATGTTCGCAAAAATTTTCATATAATATTTTATGTAGCTGTGTCTCATAACAGGTTTTTCATCAAAATATTTTTAAACCAAACAAATTTTGATAATCATATAATTCATTTAGAGTATTATTTAGTATTATTTTCTTCAGATGTTCTGTTCATCGTGCTATTCATCTTTCTCTTTCTATCCGAGCAATGATTGTCCCGGAATTGATATTTTACTTAAATGGCGGAGAGAAAGGTCTAAAATTCTACATTTTTATGGAATAATGAGATTCAAATTTTCATAAATGTAAACACACTAAACAATAAAGACACAATTGGTTTTCAAGAGATGCGAAAGTTTAAAAACAGCTTGGAAAATGCCGCTCACAGAGGAAATAATATTGATACACACACATCCTTCTTTTCTTTTCTTTTTTTCTTTTTTTTTCTATCCTTTTTTTTCACTAATTTTGTTTCGACAAACCCTATTTTCACTTTGTTATTCTTTTTTCTTCTTCCCTGCCCAGACTTTATTTTGAGCAGGCATAGATTAAATATTCATACAGACTAATAATAAAAGCATCTATTTTTTCTTTTTTAAACATCCCGTTATCTATGAATGAAAACCAACTGACTTCACATATTTCTTTCTAAACAAATCATTATTTATTACTTCCTGCTATCTTACTCAGTTGGGTGGGGGAAGGAAATAAAGATTTTTGGCGGGAAAGTAAGAAAAGTGTCGTTTTAACTATTTTCCTCGCAGTTTTTTCATCTTTTCTCGCCACAAGAACCATCCTCGTGTCTTAACAAAAATATTGAAATAAAAATTAGCCGAACCGGTCGAGCCATTCTCTAGTTTTGTGCTTAGCAACGCATTTCGAGAACCATTTTTATTAATATACTAGCCGCCTTTGGCGACCAGTCGGTTCGCCAGTATTAATGCTCGCTAAAATTTTCATATAATATTTTTTGTAGCTGTGTCTCATAACAGGTTTTTCACCAAAATATTTTAACATCAAACAAATTTTGATAATCATATAATTCATTTATAGTATTATTTTCTTCAGATGTTCTGTTCATTGTACTATCATCTTTCTCTTTCTATCCGAGCAATGATTTTCCCGGAATTGATATTTTATTTAAATGGTGGAGGGAAAGATCTAAAATTCTACGTTTTTATAGAATAAGGAGATTCTAATTTTCATAAATGTGAACACACTAAACAAATAAAGATACAATTGGTTTTCAAGAGATGCGAAAGTTTAAAAACAGCTTGGAAAATGCCGCGCACAAAGGAAATAATGGTGACACACACACACACCCTTCATTTCTTTTCTTTCTTTTTTTTTCTCTCCTACTTTTTTTCTCCACTACTTTTCTTTTTACAAACCTTTTTTCGCTTTGTTATTTTTTTTCTTCCCTGCCCAGACTTCATTTCGAGCAGACATAGATTAAATATTCATACCGACTAATAATAAAAGCAACCATTTTCTTTCTTTTTTAAGCATCCCGTTATCCATTAATGAAAACCAACTGACTTCGCGTATTTCTTTCTAAACAAATCATAATTTATTACTTCCTGCTATCTTACTCAGTTGATCTGGGGGGAAGGAAATGAAGATTTTTGGCGGGAAAGTAAGAAAAGTGTCGTTTTAACTATTTTCCTCTCAGTTTTTTCTTTTTTTCTCTCTATAAGAACCATCCTTCGTGTCTTAACGAAAATATTAAAATAAAAATTAGCCGAATCGGCCGAGCCGTTCTCCAGTTTTGCGCTTAGCAACGCATTTCGAGTTGCATATATATATATATATAAAATGATTTAAAATATTTTTTATAATTTAATTAAATATTTCAGTATGAAATAAGAATTTTCTGTCAGGAAAAGGAAGAGACTGATTTACACTAAGGAGAAGAGTTAGATTTTAACTTTTATACCAGTTCATGTTTAATAATATATTTTAATAATTCTAAAATTGTACAAAATAATTCAGTTTGGATTCATTATTTCTTACTGAGAGGAAAGTGAAATTTGTTTAGGCAATTCTGCTTTTGTTTCATTCTGCATTATATTGTCTGCATAATCTTTTCAATATGCTACAAAACTAAATTAACAATGAAGTCTTTAAAATCATTAATTTATTTTCAATGAGAATTTTTAGTTATTGGTTTAAAAACTTTTGTAATCAAAAAATAATTTGTAATTATTTATAGCTTTATAATAATAATCATAATTTTGAAATTCTGGAATATTTCTACTGTGTTGCTATCACATAGACAAATGCATAATATTCAAATTTTATTCTTATCATAAAACCATTTAACTATACCATCATTAAGATTATTATTACAATAATAATTATTATTAAGAATTACGATTATTACTGTAGTGGATATAATATACTACTGTAATGTATTACTGTAATACAATGTACTTCTGTAAACAATAATTAGCTTTACCTTTAAATTACCAAAATTAAAAAAAATTCTGATCATAAAAATATTTAAATAATAGATAATTTCATTTATTCAAATTATTAATTTTTTCTAGTTAGTAATTTAGTTCTTATTCTGTTATTTATTACACATTAACTGCCTTTGATGAAAAGCTAGCTATTAATAACCAGCTGGACAATGAATACACTTTCATGCATGCACACACATATACACATATTCGAATTTATTATAAGTTAAAGTAATTATTTAACTTTTAAGTCAATTTTTATATCTCCACATAATACTAAACATACAAGATCTGTTGTTTCAAATTAAAAATTTGTTTAGAAATTCCTATAAATAAAGCTCAGCTTAATCTTTTTTTATGTAAAGATGAATTTTGTGTGTATTTGCTGATTCTCTTCTAAGCAGTTTGACCTGTAACTATCAAATTTGGTGCATGCATACTATTTATAAACCTGAGAGCAATTTTAAAAAAAATTTAAATTGGTATAACTAACTAAAAGTTAAATGAATTTTCTTGTATTTTTCTGTGTTTAGGGTGGATAGTGAAAACCTTCTGCAAAAATTAAGTACTCTTGCCCCCTCCCCCCAAATTACCTAGTACCTTAGTAGAAGTACACATACATAAACTGCATACTTTCTATGTATTGTGTTCTTTTTTATCATATAATAATACATAGTTTTTATTGAAAAAAAATTCTTAAAAATTAATTTAAAGTTCTTATTTTTTTAAATTTTATTATTTATTTCTGTATTTACAAAACATCTATTGAAAAATTATGCATTTTTAGATTTTGACAAAAATGATCTTAAAAATGGAGGAAAAGCAATGTTTAATATAACAAAAATTAAGTAAGATCAGCAATTAATATCTGTGAGCTTTTTCAACATTTCTCAATATTAAATTAAAATATCATTTATGTATATAACATTTTTGAAAATATTGATAGTGATGTAGAAACTCAGTATGACCACAAGTTTTATATTTGATTTTTATATGAGTAATAATTATTAAGATTCAATATGGTTGGAATGGAAAAAGTAAATTTCTTCTTACGCTGACTCATTCTATTACGTTTTTTTTTTTTTTTTTGCAATATTATAAATCTAAGAACTAAAACATTCCTATGGCTTTCATCATACGATTGGCAAAACTGCCATAAAATTGATGCTAGAACAATGCCATATTCTAAACAAACTTCCCTGGCATGCAATTGTACGCATCCAAAATGGGAATTCGGGTTTTAGATGCATTCCTCCTAATTGATTAAAACAAAAATTTAACTCAAATCTACACAAAATTACGTACGTAAGTCACAAAGTTACATACCAAATTTATAGATATATTTAAGTTGCTAAATTTTTGAGTTATCGCATTTACATATTTCTGATATTACACATTGACATGCAGTGAATCCCTAGTTGGATTTGACAGGAATTTTGACAGTTGTTCATAAAATAGATATTAAATCTGTATACCAAATTTTAGCAACCTAACTTTCTTCATTTTGTATTTATCATACTAAATTATATACAAACAGTTAGCCAGACAAATAGGTTTCCTCTTAACAGATGTTGCTGAAAACTTGATTGAAGTTTACAGGTTTGGTGGAATACTGTAAACTAAATTTATTCATCTAGCTTAAACTGTTTTTTGTGTCTGTGACAGACATTTTCCAAAAATGTGTTTTCCAGTTCAAGGAGTATGGAACCTGTAGGTTCATTACAGTCTCAAGCAATGACAAATCCAATACTTTCTCTAAATTTTGTATAACAATGACAGTATGAGGAAGTAAAAATGCCAATTGAAGCATTTTTTTTAAAGTCTTACTTAAAGCCAGCACAAGACAATATGTTGTATTGCTTCAATATTTAAGAAATCAAATCAAATATTTTATTTAGAGAACATACTTTAAAAATTTTTAAAGTTTGAATAAAAGCATAGAAAGTATATATTTTTCTTTTATTACAATTTTGACGGCTGCAGAATAAAGTTATTTAACAATTCAAAGAAGCAATATTAATTTTTGAATTTCATTACATTAAAAATCTGGGTTATAAACTATGCCCACAACTAATTTCTCAGAAATTTTGTTTTAAAAATTGCATTCAACCAAACAAATTTTTTATTATTCAATGGCTATTTTTTTTTAAAACCTTTAGAATGGCATTGAAGTAATTTTTATGTAATAACATGATGAGAATATATTAATTTTCTCTTTTATACTTAAACTGCAAATTGAATAATTAAGAAAACCATTCTTAATGTTCCCCTACTACCTCCAAAATAACTTTCTGAATTTTATGTCCCTAACTTGAATGGCTTTATGATGGGTGTTGCCCAGGACAACACTTTATATTTAATGAGATATTTCATTTTTTAAAATTTCTATAAGTTATAAAAAGAAAAAAAATTATAAAATGATAGAATCTAAATGCTGAAAAAAAAGTGAAAAAAAAACTTATTTTTATTCCTTTAAAACTAGTAAAGTTTCCGATCCAGCAGTTTATTTTCTTAATCAAAGGAAATTTGGCAAAATTATTCGAACAAATAAAAATATTCAAATGATTTAGACATCCAAAAAATAGAGTGAAAGATATTAGGATTATTGAAAATTTAAGGCTTCTAGTTAAAATTTCATTATGCTAGATTTTTCGTGATTGGCTAACGTTATTACATACTGCAATTAATTCCAATTCAATTTAGTACAGTTGAATACCTGTAGTAGGTCTTTCAAGTGATTGGTCAGAAATGATATGTTAACAAGATATCGAATATATTAGTATTTTTAGTTGAGCTTTTCCCATGTTTGATATATCGTTTTAGGGCTTCAGATTCATTATGATATTTTCCATTGTTTGGACCATATCACATATTCTGCTTCAATAAGACATAAAAGATTAAATACATACTTACCAAGTTTAACTTAAATAAATTTTTCAACATCTAAATTCAGAAATTGGAATGTTTTTTTGAATCGCAATAAGTATGACATAGTAATCATTGTGTACTGCCTCATCCATATAACTATTCCATTATTTTAGTAAGTGGCAATGAACATTGTTGTAGAAAATGGCAGAAAAAAGGATTAAGAGTTATTTTAAAATATGTTGAAACCCCTTGAATACTTTGAATTCTTCTCTTTTGTTTATTTTCTTTTTTGATATACCCAGTAAATGAGCCTTTACGACCTCCAAATTATCACATCGAATTTGTGGGAGAAGAAAACAAAACAAAAAGTTTCCTTCATCTTCAGAGGAAAATTAAGCACTCTTTAAGGACCTTTTCTGAAAATTAAGTCCTTTTAATGTGGCTTAAAAATGGTTTTCAAATGTAAGCACTTTTCATGATGCTACACACCCTGGTGTTGTATGTTTAAAATACTTTTTAAAAGTTGATTAAAAATAGAGATTCAATTCACTTGTTAACAAATCAATATTATGGAAAAGATAATTTAAAAATTTTTTTCTGGCGATATAAAAATTGTTTTTGAACTGTTATATTTTTTTGATTACTAAACAAAGATGTCTAAATTTCTCTTAATTATGAATTAGCTAAAACTCTAGTCGACTTTTCAAAAAAAAAAAAAAAGAATATTTCTCAGGGCCATAATATTACCCTCTAAGGTGCATGAATCCAAAGTTTGAAGCTCTAGATCAAATTGTCTAGCTATAGAGATCATACACCTATGAACACACCTAATCCTCTTCATTATATAAAGATGCATACATTCTAAACAATTGCAGCATGATTCTAGATTTCAATTTCAATCTTTCAAATACAATGAATTTTTTTCTTCTTGTGTATGTTATGAAAAAGGTAGCTCATAGTTATTCAAATATTTCCGTCATAATCTTTAATTTATATTCGTTATATATTCTTTAAAATATAATAGTTCTTTAAAATATTCTTTAAATTATGATGATTTTATTACTACTTAAAAATGCATTTTCTCACTTTAAAAACTTTTTTTTTGTAGTGTTATTTGTTAGGCTAATGCGAATATTTAAATGAAAATATTTATTGATTTTCAGTTATAATTATAGTAAACATTTCATATGAAGCAAAATATTATAGTTAACGAAGTCTCCACATGTTATTTAATATTTTTATTTCTTTCACTTCTAAGGATGGATTGGAAATTTGCAGAAAGCAGGCTGATTTTCATATTTTGCTGGAGACTTTTTTCCAAAATTCAAAGACTGTTCTCACAGTAATAAATTCATTTATTTCTTTTCATGTTCTTTAATAGGAATTTTAGTATTCATTGTAATACATTTTAAAATGATAGTTTTTAATTTATATATTTTCTATTGCAGGAATGTTATGATTTTAAATTTATTTTTTAACTACTAGAAATAAAGAAAGTAGAAAAGCTAGTATATGAATTAGTAGCTTTAACCCACAACTTCGTACGCACAGAAATTTTGATGTATATGTTTGAGAACTAGTGTAAGATTACAATGTAAAATGTAACCAAACCGTACCATTATGGTGCTGTTGAAAATAATTTTTGCAAAAAATAAATAAATTATTATCCATTTTAAGCGGAATGGCTGAATGTAGCATGAATGGCAGCAATAGCGTTTCCAATAGTAAAGTTTAGATGAATGTTGCAGCAAATTAACAGAAATATAGGGCAGAATCTATAAATGCAGAAAAATGGAATGCACACAAAAAGTTTTATGAAAATAATGAAAGTAGGTGAAAAGAATACATTCTGCTAGAAAAAATCAAGGGAAATGAACAGGAAAGAGTGAATTACAAAATAAATAAATAAATAAATGAAAAAATAATAAATAAATAAATAATAAAAAATAAAGAAAAGAAAAAAAGACAGCAATGTAAACAGAAACAAATCGCTGCCAAAAAATTACCAACCTCGCAAAGCATTATACACATTTATAATAGTAGCATAAATGTATTATGCTGCATATTAATATTTGCATTTTTTTCAAGTGGATCTATACTATTTTTAATTGTAAAAATGTAAATAAAATACAAAAAGCTTGATGTATTTTAAATGTCTGTTTTGTAAATAATTTGTGGCATTTTTGGATATTATTAATACTTTCTTTCTTTTTTTTTTTTTCAGGAATTATCATCTATTCATTCACGTCTTTTAAGAGCAGAAGAAAAAGCATCCCCATACAAATATTCAAATTTTACCATCTCAAATGAAAATTTGTCCTTTCTCAAAAATGCTTTTGCTGAAAATCCTACTGCAATTTCCAAGCTTCTTAATATGCTTTATATCAATAAAGAATTAAATATAAAAACAAATATAACTTCTGTTACCTGTGATATTCATAGTCAGCATTTACTTAAATGTTTGAACACAGTAAAATCTAAGTCAGAGAAAAACAAATCATGTAATTTATCAGATTCGGTGACAAAAATTTATCTTCTGCTCAGCCTATTACCCGAGTCCATAACAGATGCAAACAAAAAGAAGAACCTTGATGAATTACTACTATTTGTCATCCGGCTTTGTGAATCCAAAATTTTAGATTTAGATAAAGTTTATCAGTCATTTCTATGCAGACCCACACCTAATCTTTACCAATATTTTAACAACTTTGAAGAGAAATCAAACTTTGGTAGTAATGAAGATATATACAGTTTAGAAAAGTTTCCGAAATGTTTTGCATCTGATAGTACATTTTCGCACCAAAATGCTCTTCTATGCAGTATCAATTCCTCATCCCATTTTTTACAAGATCTGATGGTAATTTTTCTCTGATTTATTAAAAACAATATTAAAAAATATGTATGTCAAATATAATATGCATAATGGTATCTAATTACTCAGTTAATTATATTGGGGCATATGTAAATTATTATCTATATTGAAATAAAAATTAGATAAAAGATTTAAGTTGTGTATTAAGTAATTATAAATAATTGAGTATGTAAATTCCTAGAGCAATTACTGAAAGGAATTCATAAAAGTGATAAACATTTAATGATTATGAAATTTTGAATGTCAAATATTTTAAGCATTAGTTAAGTTTAACCTTTTACTGCATGAATTAATAAAATGTTGAAAAAATGGCTTTATTAAATTATCAATAAGGCATATTAAAAGAAAAATAATTTTTTTAAATGTATATATATATTTACGGAACCATGTATGGACTCATATATAGTATAGAAAATTGTTGAAAAGTGGATAAATTACTATACGTCAAAAAAGATGAGTATATCGACTCCATGAAAGTATTTTTTTCTCAAAAAGTAATTGCTTTTTGTTCTGTTATTTTTTGAAAATGAATCATTTGCACTTCAATTTTACTTTTTCATCCACTTGCATAAAAGTGAGGTTATTTCGAAATGTCATAAAATCATAGACATTTTTTTTAGTGTTATTATTGCTAAATTGTTGATGGATTAAAATAGTAAAATAAAATTGAATCAAAACTGTAATACCATATATGGGCCTGTATGGGGTAAAGGCTTAAGTATTATTTAATGATAGTTTAAGTATTGTCAATAGTTAAGTAGGAAATTTGTTGTAAAATATAATAATTTTGTTGTGGGGTCTATTTTTAAAAAAGTAAAAGTTTTTATGTAATTCCTCTGTGGTATTTTGTCATGGTATGTTAAAGGAAAATAAATACTTTAAAACTAGGTATCCCAATTCGTTTCACTATTATGTAATTCATTTATTATAAATATTAAAATATAATTTATTTTTTTTTTTGAAGTTAATGATTATAATTTTGTTTTTTAAGAAATAATATAATTTTGCCTTTTAATTGAATCTGAAGTATTAAATTTTAAATTTTCACAAAATGTGCATACATAAAATGTGCTTTTAAGAGTGTATTAAACTATAGTTACATAGTAAAAACTTACATGATATATCATTTTTTGAAGATCGTAGTTGCTATTAATTTGTATATCACTGTGTACTCATTTTATATTTGAATTTCAATAAAAATAAATAATTTTGACTTTCTCCTATACACTATTACAAAGATGATAATTTTTTTTCTATAAAAGTTATTTTGTTAATTGTAGAATAAAATTATATAAATGCATATGCTTTATGTCTTATAACACTCAACTAGAAAAGAAATTAAATCTGTGCTTCTATTTATAACAAAAGTTTAATCAATTATGCTTGTTTGACGGTGGTTTATGCACTAAAAAAACACATTTTTCTTCTGACTTAAAAATGTTTGAAGTTAAATTATTAGAGCAATGATACATAAAATTAACTAAAACAGCCAAACCCCCTATATATTTAAATTTATATATTATAAGCTTTGTCACATTAAGAACCTTTATGTTGAAAATTTCTATACCACTCTGTGTAAGGTGATTAAAATTTTATGAATGACCGTAGCTCTAATCTTTAATCTTTGAAATTTTGTTAATTTTTAATATTTCCTGCATAATTAAAAAAAATAATGTGGCTCAGATATCATTTTAATTAAAAAAAATTTATAAGAGGGCCTAGGTTTTAATCTCAAAATAAGAACCTTTGAAATTTTAAACTGCAATTTTTTTTATTTTATTTTTTTTTTTTTTTTGCTTTTATTGATTTTAAAAATGAACATTCTGCCTTATAATTATTTCGGTATTTATTTAAGCTAAATTTTTAATTTTGAGAAGTGTTAGTAAAAAATCAATTTAAATAATGCACTTTTTTTTCAATAAATAAATAAATAAATATTATTTTTGCATTATTTGTTCTTTTAATTATTAATGTCTTTTTATTTTTAAAATAATGCCAATATGTTTTATTTCTCTATAATCATTATTTCATCTGTTATGTGCAAATATTTAGTTTTTTGCATTATTTCATTATAGGAATTTTGCATCAAGCATATTTTGAATGGTAAATGGACATATATTCAGGATCTTTTAAATGACTCTTTATTAACCCTTCTGAAACCTTTGTTTTTGATTTTATCATGGAATACCTGCCAGGATGATGCTTCTGCTGTAAATATTATTCAAATAATAAAAGGCTGGAATGAGGTAAGATGCTTCATGTTTAATTTTACGCCATTTCTGTCTCTCTTGCTTTAATTTACCATTTATTTCTATTTTGAATTTCTTCCAGTTTTATAAGTTTTATTAATAATTAAAAAAGTAATATTTAAAGAAATATATTTTATTTTGTTTGTGTTAACTCTTAAATTTCAGGGGTGAGAAATATGCTTCCTATGGAAACATATGTAATTATGAAAAAAATTTAATTTAATGAGGATTTTTTTCTATAAAAAGAAGAGAACCATTTTATAATATACAAAAGTATATTACATTCTGCACAGATGTAATTTGTCCTCTTTTGTTCCTGTGTGCAACATTTCCTACATTGTCTGTTGTTAGGAACCCACTTTGATATATGATTTCCCATACTGGTTATGCATATATTATCTGGAACTGAACAATTCTTTGCTTGGAAGCTAACAAGACATCCTCCCCCTTTTTTTTTGAAGTATAACAGTCTAAGTGTTAGCTGTAAGATAATGTAGGTGGGATGTAATCTTCCTAATTTCTACAAAAGAGTTAAAGACAGTATTATGAAGAGAACAAATTAGATTATATTGTTAACTGGCAAAAAATATGTTAAAGCAGTGATTATTACTTTTTAAATAAGAATAGGTAGAGTTTATTAACTACCTTTGGCAACTAACTTGTTATTATCTGTACATATCTATGTGGTTTGTTTACTGTAGTCTGTCTGTAAAGCCAATGTTAATTGATTTATATGGCTAATCTTGCATTGCATATCTAATGTAAAAAAATTGATTTCTGTGATATTTTTTTTATCCATTTTGAACTTTTAGTGTATCATTTTCAAATTCATTTATGATTTTTTTAAATACAATAATTCTTTTTGTTTGTTTGCAAAATTTGAGTTCATTTAATTTGAATTACATAAACATCAAATGAATTGATGATACATGTTTCTGGAATTAATTATTAAATTACTTTTTAAAATTATTTTGTTTTATCAGTTCTTTTTTATAAATATGTTCATTAGTGCTCTCAAATATTTTTTATTCTTTGTCCCTTGATAATCTTATCATATTAGGAGAGAATTACATGATAATGGAAATAAGCTGCATTTTTAATCTCCTTAATATGATCCTTAATGAAAATATACGCCATGATTAAAATGATCAATTATTACCAGATTAAAATTTTGTATCTAAAAATTTGTTAAAAGGATACAAGAAAACATTTATAATTCTTAAAAATGGGGAATGCAATTTATACAGTTAATTTCAAAATTTATTTAGCTTTATACTTTCTCTGAGAAAGAAAATTTTAAAATTAAATCCATTAAAATTAGTTTTGTGGCCATGAGAATGTTAAATTGATAAAACTGTTTCCAAATATATTAAATAAAAAACTGAGTAAGAGTTATTTTAATCTTCAACCCTTTGTACTTTTTCAACCAACAATAATAATTTTTTGACAATTGGCTAAATATGAGAAACTTTTTTCTGTGACCCATATATCAAATGTGCTTTATTCAAAAGAT
>JAOUZG010019564.1:1405518-1460912 GCA_026289955.1 Argiope argentata
GATGAGTAGAAATGACTATCTACTGGCAGTTTTTGCAATTGAAAGAATAATTTTATCAAGTATTATGTTTTTGTTTTTTCTCTGAATAAATGTTGCCTTTAAAATTAAGAAAAAATTAAGAGGGCAAATCAAATTAAAATGAGCCAATTCAGTCTCTCATCTGAGACACACGCCTATTTCATAGAGACATCCCTCACTTACGAAAGTGACAAAAAAAGTGTGAGGTCAAAGTTCTTTAAGGAACTCATACACTGGGTTGATGATGGTAGCATAACATAATGGACACTCCAAAACAGAAACTGTATGGTGTGGTCAGATTTTCGATAGCTGAAGTTGTTTCCCAACAAGAAATTTGTTACTGTACAGCTGCTGTGTACAGTGAATATTACATCTCATTGGCCACTTGAAGTGTTGCGGCGAACGGCTCAGAGAAGGGTATGAAAGTTGCTTGACAATGCCTGTTCCCATGTCGCTGATGTGGTTAAGACACAACTGGCAAAATTCCATTGTGAAATGTTGCAATGTTCTCCATACAGCCCAAATTTGTCTCCATGCGACTTTCACATTTCCAGGAAATGGGTACCAGATTTGTGTAGGATGCAGCTGTGAAGGAATGAATCCTTACATACTATTTAAATCGACAGCCCCAAAAGTTTTATGAAATGAGAATCAGGCTCCTCACTTGTCAATGTGATAAATTTCTCAGTATTCATGGAGGCTATTTTTAAATAAAATGCACTGTTTGTCATATATTTGCACTGGCTCATTTTCATTTGACTCGCCCTTTATAATTTGGTAGCTACATTAAAAAAAATTTTGATAGCTGCATGAGAAATTTAATTAGTCAAGATAACTTTTCTTTATTTAAAAAAGTAACATGATAATTTGAATGAATAAAAATAAATCCCTAATTATATGATTTCAATTTGATTTTTCAAATTTTATCTTAATAGCAATTTTTTTTCACTTGAGGGAATTTGAAAGTGAAGAAGCCATGCATCTATCTATATGAGAAAAAAAATATTTTGCACCTATAATATATTATTATTGAAATTATCTTTTGAGATGGAGTCATTTTATGTATTAATTACAAAAGAAGTCTTTTGTATTACAAAAAACTATATAACTTAAATTGATATTTTTAAATGAGATCACTTATTATTTAATTGCATATTTAGAGCATTGTTAAATAAAGTACAGCTGTCTGTGAATGGGGCTTTCAGTTGCAAATATGGCTGATAAGGAATTAATATTGAAAACACAATATCTTACTGAATATAAAGTTATGAATCTTTATATAAAATTAAATTGTTTGTTAGTGTCTTTTTTTTAATGCATGTTAAATTTTCAGAATGGTTATGATCCAATTCTTATGAAAGCATGTGAACAATTGAAACTAAATGCATCTTTGACAGATTTATTTGTCAGTCTATATCAGTAAGTATATTAGCCATGTTCTTTGTAATTAAAATTGTTTCATTTTTGGATAGTTAAAAAATATTTTTAAATGAATAATACAAATTTTTAATACTAACAATTTTTTTTCTTCAGAAGCCTATATTCTGAGGCAACGCCAGCTGAAATTCAGAACAAAACTAGAAGCATTTTCTCTAATCTTCAAACACAGTCTGCCTTGAAAGTAATTCATTCAATGTTTGGTTTGAAAAATGTTTCTTCTGGAAAAATAACTGAAATGTTAAATTTTAATCAAGGTAATGAAAACTCTGATGTAATTATTTGGTAATTGGATGAAATTATTTTTATTTACTTTATCATTTTTTAAATTATTGTACCTATTTCCAAAATAAAAATTATTTAATTTGGAATTTTTTTAATTTTATTTGTTTTACTAATGGAAAGTAGATAAATAGCAATTACAACATAATTATTAATTCTGTTTAAAATTGCAAATATCTGAGATAGTTATGTATCATATAATTTTATGAATTAATATTTTGTTATTGAAAAAACAAAACACGTATGATAAGACTTTAATTTTATTTCTATGAAATAATTAACTACTGTAGTTAACTAATTGTTTTGTTTTGATAAGTTATTTTACTACTGCAATTATTGTTCTTTTTTGTGAATATAGTAGGTGTTAATTAAAAAAACATAAGAAGAAATTATAAAAATACTCTGTATTCTTGTGATTTTTTTTTGGATATATTAAACTAAATCTTCAAATTTCTTTGAAGAACAAATTTCTATTTATTATTATTTTAGTTTTTACAATAGTATAGAATGTTAATTTTCATTGAATTAAATGAATAGTTTTACTATAATAATCTTTTTATGATCTTCATATTTGTGTTATCTATTATATTTACAGGATATATAAAATATTTTAGGCAGTACTCAAAATAATGCACTTTAAATCATCTCAATTATACTGAAATATTTTAACTTTTAAAAAACTGAATTCTGATTTTCATTTATTTTTATGCCTTTTTTGGCCATTTCACTTTGTTATGCTTTAATTTAAGTATATAAATCATAAAAATATGAAAAATAATTTGTGAATATTATTTTTTATGGTTTTTATGATTTAAATTTTGTGAACTAATTTAAAATGATCTGATTTGCTAAATATTAAATTTATATAAACTGATGATCAGACTAAATAAGAAAATTAAGTAATGAATCATTTATTTTTATACTGAAGTATAGACTGCGCGTAATTGAAATTTTATGAATTTAAAGCAATTAAAAATATAATTTTGAATTGAAGATGTAAATAAAATTAGTAATAATAATCAGTTATGTAAATTTGTATAATTTTATAACTCTTTTCCATTGTATTTAAGAAAATTATTTAAACACAATCCTTTATGTTTCAACTTAGTTGTCTGTCCTAGGCATCTCTGCTTTTAATTTGTGCCTAAATCAATGATCATTACTGTTCCTCTGTGGTGTACAGATGTGGTGTACTTTAATTTTGTTTTAAGAATGCTTATTATTTTTTTTAGTGAGAGTTTCATCAACTCCAATTGAGTCTGTCTTTTTAGTGAATCGCTATATGTAATAGTTGTCTAATTATATTAACTATAGTTTATAAATTTTAAAATTTCTTTCTTATTGAATTAAATTTCTTATAAAATATTAAATTTCTTTCTTATAAAATTTCCATTCTTATTGTAAAACTCTGCTAGTAGGTGTTCAACATTTTATTTCCCAATCAACATCATACATATTAAAATTCTCTCTCTCTCTCTCTCTAAATATATATATATATGAATTATCCTTATCACTGATATTCATGTGTTCTATTTGCAATTTTAATTTTTGTGTATGAAGGGTGCAATTATAAATATTTGTAAATCAAGTTAAAATATATCAGTTATAAATATATCAAATCAAGTATTTAATATTGTGACAAGTAATGAAATGTTGATCTGATGTATGTTAGTTTCTTTAGCTGTCTATTTCTATATTTTTCCTACTTTTGTATGCAAAATTACTTTTTATTTTTCAGGTAGCATTTCAGAAAATGGTTTGCATCTTACTCACAAGGCTGTATATTCTGGATATTTGGCCTTGAGTTTAATACTGGAAGCAATACATTTTAGTTGTGAATACAAAGATACACTAAGTGTGAAAAAAATAAATCTATCAGACGTGATTCACACTGATATAAAAGTTTTAGAGGAAATGTTAAGTAAAGAAAATAATACAGATTATGAAAAAACTCATGTATCTCTCTCTGAATATATAGATGATTATGGAGCGGAACAAGCTTATGTGGTGTACATTCTTAAAAGACTTAACAAAGCTAAGAACGAGATCAAAACAATTTTTCCCATTTCTTTCAGAGTAGAAATATTAGAAAATATTTTTTCTCTGCTTTTTATGATGTCTAATGTATTGGGAGATTCTTTAGGGGCATGTTCAGATTCAGATGAAGGCCATGAAGGTGAAATATCTGAAACAAACTACCAGTCATCGCAGAATGAAAACACTCATTCATCTGAAAATGAAAAAATATTTTCTGGGCAATTTTTAGTAAGCACTGTGAAGCTGAAAGATCATTCTGAATCTCATTTCTCAAGACAAGTGAGTCGCAAGAGCACTGAAAGCAACAGCTCATCTGCATTGCAGTCACACACATTTCTCTGTAATGAGCTCATTACTAGAGATCTTTTGTATTTGTTGAAAGATTTAATCATAGAAGCAAAAGCTGAAGTGTACAAAGTTATTGGACTGACTGATGCTGCCATAAAGAACAAGGTAATTTTTTAACTATTGATATCAACTTTGTAAGAAAAAATTTAAATTTAAAGGTTGTAAACTTTTTTTATTTATGTATTTATCTGAGTTTTTTTTTCTAAGTTTTTGGAAAGAGGGTTTTGGCATTAACAAACATCTGTAGGCAAAAAATTGAAATTTTATTATCTGCATGTGCATCTCAAAAAAATCAGCTTTAATAACATGTTGCTATTGCATTTACAAAAGCTTTGATTATAATAAATAAATTAATTACTACAGCAAATAAAACGTAAAAGGATGTAATTTTGAGCAAGCAATTATATGAAATATAATAAATAGGAAATATAATATGTTTTTAAACAATAAATCTTAGACAAAGTATTTTTCATCGTTTGCAATAATAAAACTACTAATTCAATGAAACAATTAAGTTGAATAAAAATGTAATTTAACTTGCATGACACATGGTGCTTGGCTGTTCAAGAAATTATGTTCTGACTTGAAGCATTGAAATATGCATAGCAGATTTCATTTTAATCATCATCTTCTTTTTTTTTTTAAAATTCTTGATATTATCGATGGTTTCAGTTTGAAAGAACATGTATAATATTTTCTCATATTCCAAGAATTTTTCTTTGAAACAATTCCTTATGATTAATTTTTTTTAGTTCCATTATTTTATACTTGATGATCAGATGATTTAACTGAATTATGTACAATTTTATTTTCAATTTTCTTCAGGTTTCTCTTGAAAAGACAGAATCCAAAGACAAAAGTGCTGTGGACTCAAAATTATCCATTAGCTCTGATGAATTACCTGGATGCACATCTTGTCTTTTTAATTATGTCAATGAAGCTCTTTGGAGGTATGAAGTTGTAAAATCTGGTATATTTCAAGGTACATTTGGGTCTTCTATGTTACAGAAAAAAAAGTCATATCTATTTCAAAGTCAGCAAAGCGCATCTTCATCAGGTATTTTACATAACCTTTTAATTTTGCATTTAAACTTCTCTTTCTTGCTAATTTTCTTTTAAAAGTTTTGTGATGTTGTTTTCATTTATAACTTTAATAATTATTATTTAAAAACTCTATGCAAGGAGTGAACTTTTTTAAATTAAAAGTTCTTTTTTATCACATTGACCTATTAATTTTATTATTTCTTTTGTAATTTTTCAAATTTACAAAAGAAATAATAAAAATAAAATAAATTACAAGAAATAATAAAATGTAGGAGTTAATATTTTTTTAAACCTTATATTTATGTCTATACATTTTTGTATGGTGTATATTGTGGAAATTGTGATTCAACAAATGGTGTAAATTTTCTTAAATTGGAAGGGCTCAATTTTCATTAATAATAGAACTTAATCAATGCATTTTTATTTTTGGGCTATAGATAGTTTTGTAATATAATGATTTGGATAAATAAGCAGGAATAAATGATTTGAATAAATAAGCAGTTAATTTAAAATCACAACTTTCTTCTTGATTAAAGAAACGGCACAATTTTTAAATAGCTTTTGAACTGTCTTTGTTAAATCTACGACCACAGAGTGATACTGTCACCTCAGCAAGGCAGTAATCAGCAAAAGAACATGATTTCATATAATATTGCAGTTTGGGATTATGTTGTAAATTTACAAAAGGGACATTCTTAGAAGATAGGGAAAACCAGATGCAAGTGCAGTTCCAGAATTATAGTTGAAGTGTTTTCTTAAAATTCAGATTTAAATGGTTATAAAATGATTAATTTTAAGAATATGTAGTAATCATATTCATTATATAAGTATGATAAATTTTAAAACTGAAAATTTCATGTTTAATCACTTTTTTTTCCCTTTAGCAGTTTTTTTATTTTAAAGCAATTTTTTGAAATTTTCAACTTATGAAGTTATAAATTGCAAATAAGGAATATATGGGATGTACTGTCCATGAAGATACCAAAAATAGTTTACACTATGGTCAAAGTGTTTTTGCATTGAAGACAATATTTTTCTATTGAAAAATGAAACTTTAGAAAACTACTGAATTTGGAATTCTGTTGCACTTATTATTCATATTGTCATATCGATGTTAGTTATAGTTATAATGATTAAAATTCTGAGAAGTATAGGAGAAGCCAAGTGCCTGTAGGAATCAATGGTTTAAGTTTTTTTTTTGAAGTGCCTGTAGGATTTAATGGTTTAAGTGTTTTTTTCAATATTAAATGTTGCGGAAAAAAACTTCGAAAATGATAAAAAATTATCAATATTTTTTAATAATTTAGTATATTTATTTATAAATTATTTTCTAATTACGTAAATTCAATTTCCACTTTAATTTTTGAGTTGTTCACAGTTTCTATTCTACGCATATGTAAAAAAATAAATGTTAACGAATATAAAATTTAAAGGAAATTCCTTTGTGAAGCAATATAAACTCTGGATGCATTTCTATACTATTTTGTTCCCCTTGTTCACTTTTCAGAATATCTCACTAATTTGTTATGAATTAAGTAAAGAACTTTTAGGAAAAATATAAAAATGCAATATTTTTTTCATAATAATCATGAAAAAATAAGAAGTTGTTATTAAAAGAACTCAAATTCTTTGCCTGCATTTTTTAACTAGAAAAATGCATTATTTAACTTTTTGCAGTCTTTACATCTATATGTTTGGTCTGACTATTTTGTAAATGAAATTTGCTATTTTATAAATCTGCTATTTTATGAATGAAAATGTATTATAATTAATAAGACATTTTGATCTAAACTATAGTTTTAGTTTAGAATCTGAATTGTGTGCATTAGCAGCAATTTTTAGTAGTAAGAAACTACTTCATAAAATATAATGATTTGTGATAAACTTTCTCAAAAGTAGTTTTTGGATTCAAAATCCTTACATATGTTTTTCTGTAATAAAATTAAATAGTTTATAGCATTTAGGCAATTTTTAATTTAAGTGATTAGTTATCCTATCATGGAGATTTGAAAATGATTAATACCTTTTCAAATTCCAGGAATTCTAAATGTGTGTGATTAAGCAGTTTGAAATACTAGCTTATCTAAAACATTGTGATTACTATACATGCAACATTTATAATTACAATATAAATAAAGGGTTAATTGACCATAACATTTGAAGAATGTTGTTCTTTTTAAAAACAACTGGGGATTTATATGCAAAGTATAGATGCTAAATTATTGCTTAACATACAAATTTTGTGACTGAATTATTCTATAAATTGCTTCTGTTATTAGATGGGACAGATGTAGAATCTAAGAAACGTAGGAAGAAAAGAAGACAAAAGAGAAACTACTCCAACTTCAAAAAAGAATCTTTTGCAGAATCGAGTATTATTCAATGTATGTTATCTTCACCTGCAGCTCTTTTGCGCTACTCTCTTTGGAGCAGAAATCTCAAACAAGCAGAACAAGTTATACAGGTATTTATTTCAAATGTTATTAATTTATTCTGAGTTTTTTTTCTATCTACATATTATTAAACAAAGCTGTTTTAAAGGCTTGATTATATGTTACTTAAAATATGTATGTATCACACAAAAATATTTTCTAACCTTTCATTCATCGAGGATTTGTGTTGAGTTGCTAATCAGCATCAATATATTTTTTAATTGTAATTTGATAGAATTTTATAAAAAATCAACTAATTTTATTTCAGATTTTTTTCTTATATTTGGAAAATTATCTTAATTTTTTTTTCTTCCGTCTATGAAAATATCTAAGGTGGTAAACTGTATTTCCTTTCTAAATGAGAGATAATTTGTTCATAATCAACTTATCTGTATTGTTAAATCTAAGAACTACAAATGAAAAAAAAATGTTTTTATTCGGTATGTGTGCTTGGAGGGGGATGATTAAATAATATTCTTGATTTACTGGAATAGATTATGTATTTCTAGTTATCTATCCTTTGGGCAGTTTATTTATGCAGGAAAGGGTCTGAAGTTAGTATACTACTTCATTTTTAAATAATTAATTTCTTAAGAATTTTTGAAGTTTTACATATATGTTTAGTTTCAAACAAAAAAAAAAAGCAAAACTTATTTTAGCATACAGGAATAGTTTACTTTATGATATTTGGAAGGAAACATGCTAAATTCTCATTTGTCAACTTAAGAAAAAACCAAATATATCTTTATATTTACAGTTATCCCTGCTAATAATAAGAATGAATGTATGTTTATTGGTATGTATTTGTGTGTGTGTATTGGTGTTCTAAAATCCACATCATTTGAACCTACAGCTATCGAATTTAGTATATATGTACCTTGGAGAATGGGAATGTACATCTCAAAGTGTTAAAAAAAAACACAGTAGTTTTTTTGAAGTTTTAATTAATATAATAATTAATTGAAGTTTCATTAGAATTTTTGTATTTTTCTACAATAACCTAAAAGGATAACATTGCACAAAAATAAATTTTATACTATTTCAGAATCTAAATAATTGTTTTTTTTTTCAATGATACCAAATAGTTGTATGAATTTCCTTGGCTTTTTATAATTAAAAAAAAATGCTTTTTTGTCTAATTTCCAACAAAAAATTACATTGTTGTACTGAAATCCAAATCATTTCAATTGTTTCTGCAAATATTTGATCTCATTTTTTTCCCTAAGAGCTTAAGAAAAAAGGATTCTGTTTAACATATATATTGTTAACAACAACAAAAAAAGTTCTAATACTGTTTAATTTAGAAACCAGAAACCAGAGTTCAAGTTTTTAATAGCCTCATGATGTTATAAGAATGGTTTGTTTTCAAAAGTTTCATGTACAAAATAAATAGAACATATGTAAGACAACTAAAATAACACATCTTTAAAGTCTTACTATGTGATTGAATCATGGATGTTACATGTTGAAAAGATTGATCGGAGATTAAATATAAGCATTATTCTCAGGAATGGTAAACAGAAGTAGTTTATTCTAAGACTTAAATCTTCTTTTGTGATTGAAAAAGAAATTCAAATAATATTGATGATTTTCATAGTTTTTATCAATTTTTCATTGTTATATATAAATTAAAAAAACTTAAATAAAAAAATTATTTTTTTCAGATTATTTTATATTATTTACGAATTTATTTTAATTATTATGAATGTAAAAATGTGTCAAATTTTATTATATTAGTTTCATTATTCTTTTCAGTGCATATGTAATATTAAGAGCTAAAAAAGATAATATTGAAATTAATGTAGTAATTTCTATGAAGCTTTTATTTTTTTTCATTTTTGTATTGAGAAAAATGATATTGAACATGTGATACTAACTATGTTAGCTATTGAACAATGATACTAGCATGTTTTTTTAAATCTTAACATCCTCTCTTACATTTTATAAATATCTATGCAAGTATCTAATTAAGTATAAATAGCTATGCATTTGCTCTGATATGTGAAATTATATTGGTGATTAGACTGAATTTTACTTCTAATTAAATCATTTTTATTATTTTAGTTGTTTCATTTGGAAGACTCAAGTGAAGCCAAAGAAGTTGTTCTCATTCATGAACTACAAAGGATATCTAAAAAACTGGCAGAAAATGAGAAAATGAAACGAAAATTGTCAAGACGGATGCCTGAATCTGTTTCTGAAAACAAATCATTATTATCAAACATTCAAGCAATTGAAGAGGCTGCTGTGTCTGGATTGCGCTCTTCAGAGATATGTCTAATTGTCCATAAAGAACTCAGCAGTTTGAAAGTTCCAGAACTCATTGATATCACTGATGGCGTGAAACATCCCGAGTTATTATTAGGTTCTAAGAATATCTACTCCATCATTTTAGCAGATTTAGGTAGTACTTCCAGTGTTTCACTTGATTTATCATCAGTTTTGCTGGAAATGGCTTGTAGAACTTGGAGTGTTCCAAATGAAAAACCTCAAGAATTAGATGCTAAAGTATTATCTAAAAAGAAAATGCCTTTAATCAGGGGCATTTTTAAAACTCTTAGTATGATGAACTCTTTCTTAACTGAGTTCCATAATTTTATTGAAAAGGATGCTCATGAGGATTTAAAATCTTTATTTTTGCCTTTAGTTAAAGATCCTTCTCCTTTTTCTTCTGTGTTGTCAAGTTTTTTTGGTAGTTTGGATGGTCATCGTTTTAAAGAAGAAGTTAATAGCTGGAGGGAAACATCAAACTTAATCAGAGACTTCACTGAATTAATGAAAGAAGAAGAAATTATTGAGAAAAATGGTATTTTGCAGAAAGATATTAATCGTGAAAATAAGTTACACATGATGTACAAAAAATTGTCCAAAGTTCTTAGAGAGTTGAGAGATTGGTCATCAGAAATAGTTCGTCCTCAACAAATTCGATATGATAATTATCTTAGCAAGTTATTGATTCATTTGCATCAGGTTACATCTGCTGTTTTAGACTGCAAGAAACATAGTAGTGATGCAGGTGAGAAAGTATCTTAATTTTCTTGATAATGATTAATTAATTTATGATTTATTTTAATTTCACACTTCATTTTGGTTTCATTATTTTATTAAATAGTTTCTCACTTAAATTTTTTCCTGTGTTATTTATAAGCTTGTTACTATTAAATTTCTAAATTTTCTATCTATTGTTCTTATTTATCTTACTTTTCTTTGAAATTTATTCTACCAGAAATATTTTATAGATTATTTCTCCAGAAAAAGTTTTTTTTTTTTTTTTTTTTTAAATTTTGTATGAGAGATTTCTCTTGCTAGAAATTGATTTCCTATTTACTCAATATTATATTTTATTCTATCATGTCCTTGATCAGTATTAAGTTATTAAATAGCATATAGATTAATTTAATCCATTGCTTGATTGAAAATTCAGCAGTTTATGGAATTTAATCCAATGTTTGGTTTGAAATTCAACAACAATTTATAGAATTAACTTCACAGTTAATTTATTCTTTGACTGTGATTAAATTAAATTCCTCTATACATTATAATATTCTTAGGATGCTTCTATCTATTATACATAAAAGCTGTAAAAATCTGCTGTAGAAATATTGTGTTAATTTGTTTTAACCCTAAATTTACTGATGGTATTTAAAACTTCCATATATGTCAGATAGATATCTTTGTAATATGACTATTTTTACTAATGGTATTTGAAAAAACAAAGATTGTACCATGGACAGCAAAGCAGCTAAATGCAAAAATTAAATATATTTAATAATTAAATTATTTTAATTAATTAAAAAGTTTTCCCATCTTTTCTGAGTTTACTCTGTTTAAAAAACTAATGGCTCAAAAATTAAGCGGAAAAATTGATGGTAAAATAATTTGGTAAATAAAGGATTAACACTTGTGCTGGAAAAGCAGTCCATGAATGAATGCCAAAAGACTTATGTCACAAAATTGTCAATGATGTGTTTTACATGATGCCCAGCAATGCTTGCAATCTTTTAACTGAGATTGTTTGCCAGAACATACCTTACTGAAATATCTCACTGACAGTCTTAGGCCAAAAATTAATTCTTTTAGAAGATGCAAATCTTCTGTAATTTATATAAGGTATCAGATATTTTGTGTGCCTTGCTTTGAATTATAATAGGCTGTTTTGGTATGTGCATCTTTGAATCTTTTGACCAATTCAATTTAATTCTTTTTGAAGCTGCATAAGGAACTTGTTTCGTAGAATTCAGTTTTTAAAATTTATACAAGTTATGAAGAAATTTTTTATTGAAATGGTGTTAATTAATATTTCTGAAAACTTATTGTTAATGAATAAAACACAGTATTTTATCATTTTTTTAAAAAAATATTTTCATATGTACTTTTTCTTTACTGTTTTCATTGAGTTTCATGAATTTGCATTGCATATCAATGAATAAACTATAAATTATTTTTCTGTTTTCCTTGTCCCATGGTATTTTTCTTTTCCTCTTTTTAATTTATCTATTAAATTTGCTAGTTTTTGTAATTATTTATTTTTGAATGTATGCAATGGTCTGTTTTTAATTCTCATTTAAGCACCAGAGGTTTTCTTCAAGAGCCCTGTCTTGAATTTATGTTAGAATTTGTTTAAAAGGGTGTTCTTAATGAATAGAAACCTTTCTGTAACTGTTTGAATGTTAATTTTTTCATAAGCTATAATAATAATTAAAAAAATTAATTTGTTTTTTTTTGCATTAAAGTTTTTTTTTATAAATTAATTTAAACTTAATTTCATTAAAGCTATTTTTGGTAAAATATTATCATAAGAATAAGGAAGTTAGTTAGAAAAAGAATATTAAGATAGGAGTCAAATTTTCACAGGAGAAAAATATTAGGAGGGGTAGAAATATCTGATGCATTAACAAGTTCTTTTTATAATTTTTCTATTTTTTACCAGCTTTTTAATTAAATTTTTATACTGATGAAAATGTTTTTTTAGATTCTACAATTTATTCTTCTGATTTTTCAATCTTGAAAGAAAGCCCTGTGGAGCTACTGAAAAAAATGATTTTACAGAGTGGAGTAACACCTGAAAAGTATGCTTAAAATTACCTCATAAGTGAATCTTACATTTATTGTATGCTTATATCTAATCTATGTCTTGATTTGTAGTTTTCATGAATTAAATTCTTTAAAAAATTTTGAGATCTCTTATTTAAATAGGTAAAATTTTTATTTGCCTCCCAAAATTTTAATATTATAATTGCTTATTTTCAAACATAGGGACTCATTATATTTTAAAATTAATTTTATTGCATTCTTAAATTTTAAGCAGATTTTCATTAACTAGTGCTTTCAAGATTGTTTCAGATTTGAAGTTTTCATTCTTTTAAATGTCATAGATGGTCATAAAGCAAATTGTAGAATAATGACTAGTTGCAGAATTTAATATATATATTTTTTGTTTTAGATTAGACAAAGTTTGGCATTTCATATTTATTGCTGCAAAATTTGAGATATTCTTTTGTTTTTTGATACTGCATTTTTTATAATGATCAAATAATAAATAAGAATACAACTCCAAGTTTTATAATGCTAATATAAATAATAAATAAGAACAAAAATATGTATTTATTTATATCTATTCAATATTTAGAATGATTTTTTTAAAGTGAACTGATTAAAATCAGGATATAGAATGTCTATGAATTTGCTACTGATTATGTAATGATAAAATTTAGTTCAAAAATAAGCTTCCATGTTTTGATTTTACCCAACAGTGCTTAAATAAAAATTGATGGTTGTTGATTACATATAGTCGCAACTACATATCATTCCATGTTATTTTCCATAATAAATTAGGATTTTTTATTATAAATTTTTGCAGCAGAATTTTATTTTCATTTAATACTGATGAAATAATCATATGCGAGATTTTTTTATTTATTTTATATGGACTGTTTTATGCAATGTCCTTTCTTCTCTCCAAAATATGTCTGAAAATATTTTGCGTGGTACATTGTAATTCTGAGTTTTTTTTTAGTGTTTCTGGTACATTATATAAAAACTTAAACAAATGTTAAAAGGAACATTTGTTGAAGGTTGAATATATTTATTATAAAACTTAGATACCAATAAAGAGACATCCAATTTATAAAATAATTTCATTCTGTCTCCTCTGAATAGCCTATTTTTAATTATATCACTAATCTTGTGTGCTCGAAGTAATCATTACATCTTGTTTTTAAGTGTACCATTTCTTTTTAAAATACTGTTATTCATAACGAAATTTAAAATTCTTGTGAATTCCCTCTTTCCCCGTTCTTATAATTGTTGAAATTTTGATTTTTTTTTGTATAACTGTAATATTTTTTGTATTATATTTTTTTTAATGTTTTTACTTTGTTATTTCTCTGTGCAGAATTGAAAAATTTGCTGTTCGCATGAAAGTTGATCTTGTTCATGTTCTTGCTCAGGCTTGTTTACCTCATGTACCTTTACTGGATAAAAGAGCTTCTTTTGACAAGTTATTGCAGTCATCTAGTTATTCTAACAGTAATGGTAATTTATTTCATTTGCGTATTTTATATTTTATTGTGTTTTCAATTGATATTTAGATTATTTTAATTTACATTTGAATGCTTAATATCTTTTGAAAAAGAATGCCTCATTGTTATAAAACATATTTTTTATTCATATGCTGATCAGAATGTGAAAATCATTTTACCATCCATTAAACCTTGTTGTATTTCTTTAATTAGGTTTCCCATCTTTAATACTGAATAAAGGTAAAAGAGAATTTCCAAATCCTCGACATCCAGATGTGCTTGCTAAAGATTTGCTGAGGGATATAATAGCTATGATACAAGGTATACAAAATTCTGTGTTTTGAATTTCTTGAATTCTTCCTTATTCATTATTTGTGGCAATACAGTTTTACAGTTTTTTACAATTTTTTTTTGTAAAAAAGTTTTATTATTTTGAAGATGCATTAATAAATTTGGTCCACTAAACAATAAGGTTAAAAAATTTTAAACAATTCTCTTAACATTTTTTTTTTCTTCTTATCTCCATTATGAGCTGACAGAGTCAGACCAGATCAAACAAACCGTTGACTCTGAGATGGTCGGTGACTGTCCAAGGAGATGAATAAATATTCCCTACACTGAGGTCAAGACAGTCAAGGATGTAAGAGGGAGTGGCCTGTAAAAGTTGGCATTCGGGACAATGGAGAAAGGATTTCTTTCGCCCAGAGAATTTAAGACATTTTAGGTGTCCACTGGCAAGATGCGAAAATCAAGTATGGGAAGACCTATTTCCTGAGGTGGAAAGAAAGAAACCTGGGTTAGGCCCCTTGTATCAGTTGTTTAATGGAGGAACCAATCAGTGTTTTCTGATGACAGATTTTTTTGAAGGAGAAAAGCTGCAGATAGGTCAGTTTGGTAGAAGTGGGGGTATTTGGAAAGCAACCCTCTTTGGCCACTTTGTCTGCGGTTTCGTTGCCCTGGATGTCTACATGTGATGGCACCCAGTGAAGATGTATTTGGTGATGCTTCAAGATGGTCTTGAGTTTACTGTGGAGTGAAATATTTGTACAATCTCCAGTATTAAATTGATTTTTTAGGTGTTGAAGCGCACTACGTTTATCTGACTAGATCCAAACGTCACCAAAGTTGTTCTCTTCAGAGACCGTCTCAAGACCAATCTCAATTGCAAGGAGTTCATTTCTGAAGACAGAGCAAAAGTCAGGATTTGGAATAAAGAAATTCTGTGATGAGGGGAAGAAATTATAATATGAATAGTTAAATTTCTGTTTTTTAGTTTGCCTATTTAGTTTAAAACGTTCCAGAAAAAATCTGAATTAAAAAATGTGTTTTAATTATCATTAAATACTGTTAGCTGATAGGTTTCATGTTTTTTTTTACTATTTTTAATCTATATGTGAGTATAAGGAAAAGAAGATTAACTGACATAATATGACTTTATTAGTTTATTAATCATAATTCCTCATGGACAGACTTCATAGTAATAAGGGGATGTAACATTTTCGGTTAATTATAGTAACTGGAATAATGTAGTTAATGCTATTGTAGAAGTGTGACAGATTTAAAATTTATTTACAAGAAATCAATCAGTTTATCCATATGCATGAGAACACTGTAACATAATAATGCAAGGAATTAAATGGATGAATTTATATTGCTTTAGTATCACATCTAAGAATTTGAAACAAAATTTAGCCAAATTCATTAGAGGATTGTTTGCTTGTTGTTTTATCTGTTTTTGTATTTATGTTAGCAACAACTCAAGCATGCATATATGTGATAATTCAAAAATGCATTTACATTGATAAAATGAATTTTTAATGCAGTTTTTACTCCATATTTATAGATTTGTATGAAATTTTGAATAAAATGAGTTGAAAACAACCTATTCAAAATATTGTTAGGCACAAAATGCAATTTGTTGTTCTAAGTAAAATTTCTGGTAGGAGGAAGGAACTATATCTGTGACTGGATTATGTATGAGTGCACTGAAAACTTTTAAATAGAAATGTTTCAGTCAATTTACATAAATTTTATCTCCTCTTTATGACTCAAATTTCACCTTTCCAAAGTGAATACCATGATTAGTGAAAAGAAATGTATATAGGAAAAGGTAACATAATCTTTTACAAATGTAACTGCATGATGTCATTTTATATGTTTTAAATCTATCTGATTCAGTAAAATACATTTTTGGAATTATGTCTTGTATTAGATCATCTGTGTATATTGTTGTTGTTGTTGTTGTTACTTATGGCACTTGCCATGGTCAAGCCCTGCTGATACATCAGCAGATTTTAAGCCGGATATATACGTCTTTTGTTTTACAAGTAGCGCCATCTAGGGCCAAGAGTACGACTTAGCTACACACACGTCACAACGCTTTTTAGGGGGCGGACTACATTCATGCAAATTCATCCATACATCACAGATCGTAATTTAGACTTGGAACAGAAAACGATCACCTCTGACCCAGTACTCCCAGTGATATTTCGATATGGAGGACTTTGCGACCACGAACAGATTTAACGAGCGCCAATCGCCACACACTCGGGGAATGTTTTGGCCGATGAGTTTCGAACCCGTAACCTAAGGAGTACGAGTCTAACGCTCTACCACAAAAACAAAGTTAATATCAAAATTATAGATCTATATCTAATTTTGGACAGTCCTTCAAAGTAAAAAGATCCAAAATGTATATTTGACTTTCTGCCTTACATTATGAAATTATTATATTATTATATATATATATTACATAATTTTATTATGTTACTTAAGCATATATTAACTATATTACATATATACATTCAAGAAACTCAATAGGAAAGCATTCTTGTTGGTTTCAGTTGTTTTAAATATTTATTTTCTACCATATGATTCATTGGAGAGCTGGGAAGAACAACTTGCATAGTCTGCAGTGGTCTGGTGGTAAGGTCTCAGTTTTGTAACTGGAGGGTTTCAGGTTCGAGACTTAATTGCACCAAAGAACTGTGGGTCTTGCATGTTAAAACCGTCCAGGCTAAATCTCTTCCCACTCGTGTGGTGTGGAGAAGGGGGGGTGCCAACTCAGGTGTCGTCTACTTCATTTGAACGTAGCTCAAAATTACAAGGTCCATCCCAAAATAGCCCTAGTGCTGTTTTAAAATGGGAAGTTAATATAACTAAACTAAATAAAAATTGGCTTGCACCATTTTCTCATAATTTCTTAAAAATATGGAGAAGCATCTATTGTCAGCAATTATTTTGTAGATTTAATACTGATGTAAATTAAAAGTAGAAATTTTTTTTTTGAATAAATTTCTTTTTCTTTTTTAAATTTCGTTGCATGGTAATTTGCTCATATGAATTAAACTTTGTTAAATTTTATAATTGCCATTTGAATTTTAAAGCTAATTGCAAATCCTTTCCTTCATGCTAATTATATTTTTTTAAAATTAAGACAATTTTTAATGAAATTCCATGATTTTTAATATTTGTAGCAAATATTTCATAGTAATAATCATTATTATTCTTACTTTTACCACTTAAGTTATTAACATATTTATTTATTGAAGACCAGGATCAAAATTGTATCCTTCAAATTTAATTATTAAAAAAGTAACACTTCATCTTTATTTCTAGATACAACTATGGTGAATGATTCTTGTGGGATATTTACTGTAGCAGAATTATTTTCTTTGGCCCAACACTCTGAGCTTTCTACTTGGATGGAAGAATGCTCTGAACTAGCTTTTGTTGATTTAGATTTGTTGCTGTCTAGAGAAGAAAAATTAGCTTTCTTTGTTAATTTGACTAATATTGCATGGTTACATGCCATCTTGCTAGAAGTTATAAGTTGGAAGTTGCAAGTAAGATTATATTTTGAAAGTACAACAATTAAAGTATATTTAATATTACTATATTTTTAAAAATAGAGATTGTAACTATCACCTGGTTTCACTTTTTTTCCTTTTTTTTTTTTTTTTTTGAAAATTCTTTTTCTTTTTTTTTTCATAATTTTTGTTAATTTGTTTTAATTTTTGTTTCTATTCCTCAGATATTTTTTTAAAAAAATATTTATTCTTCAAAATTATTATTCCTTATTTTTGTTATTTCTAATGGTCTGTACCATAAATTTCCTTGTTTTTTTATGTTCAGAATTTCATTATTATTCTACAGTTTTGTAAAATTAAATATCATTTGATGAAATAAAATTACTTTAATCTATTTAGTTGATTAAATCTGAATCTATTTAATTGATTCCATATCTGATTGAATGATTTAAATTTTATTACAATTTTTAAGTCACACAAAAAAGTATTGCTTTCCCCTTTTAGATGATTCAATCAAGGGAACTTAAGTTGTAATTATAGTTAAATTTAAACCAATGCTTTAAAGTATTGAGTAGCTTATTCAAAGTAATTATAGCTAACCAAATTTACACTACCATCTAGAAATACAAAAAATTTTCTAAATGAAACTTTAATTTGACCAATACTAACCTATGGCTTAGAGACCTAGATCCTGACCAAAGCTGGAGAAAATAAAATAGACTTTAAAAAAATATTTTGCAATCCATTCTTGATGAGTTAGAAATCTACAATGTTTAGAGAAGAAGATATAATTTTGAGCTATATAAAGTCTATTGAGAGCCAGATATTACAAATTTCATAAAAATAAATGGAATAAATTAGGTGGCTTATATATTTAGGTTGGATGATGATTCCATATTTAAATATATATATATATATATATATTTGCATAAACCCATTAGAAGTAGGAAAAAGGGGTTGGTCCAAAATGAGAGTGATGAAGTCAGTGGCGACAGATTTTCTAGCTATCCAGGAAAGAAACTGGCGAACAAGTGTCAGAAATAAAATTAGGTGAAACAGAATTCAGAGGAAGACACTGGTCCATTCTTGGATGTCTACATAATAATGATTAATATGGCTTACTGTTCCTTTTAAAAATAAATTACTTTTCTCATTTATAATTATTATAATTAAAAAAAGAATTTAAAAAATGATGATTAAAAGAAAAGTAGTGAATTTTTTTTAAATTAAGAAAACATTTCTTATTTAACATTTAAAATTTAGAGATATGATATTAAAAGTTTGTTTTAATTGGATGTTGAGTTGCTGCTTGTACTATATTATATCTAAAATTTCATTGTTATTTATGAGTTATTTCACTATGTTAAAAGACCTTATGATTATTTATTTTGATCTTTTAATTAAATATGCCTACTAAGGAAATCAATTTTTTTTTCAGGATAAGGAAAGCCATTTTACCTCAAATTTTACATTACCAAATGATTTTAATGCTTCCTCTGAGTATCACTTTCAGTTGATTTCTCCAAATCTGTTAGAACGTCTTACTATACAGAAAGTTCTTGGTTATTGTGTGGGTCAAATTGGCCCTATTAGGTAATTTTATCATTTCATTTGCCATATACATTTCAAATATTCACTAAATATTTGACAATTGATATTTAGTTTTATGCTGAAGTTATGCATTTTTCAATGTAATATCAATGGTTTAAAACTTTTTATTTTGAATACTTTGTTGATATATATTTGCTTGTTGATATTTGTTGCATATATTAAATTACTTTAGAATTTTAGTGAGTGTGTTTACAGTTTATTGATACAAAGCAATATGTTAATTTTTATATTGCTGTTGTTTTTATGGTATTAATTTTCCTTAAAAATCATGCCAATAATACTTAAATAATTTTAAATTTATAATGATATATATAATCTATTGACATCATGTTTTGAAGTTTTATTTTTCTAAGGATATATATCTAGTTTTAAACTACCATAAAGTATTTTTGTTACTTAATTAAATTGAAAAATATTAAATCTTTTTCTTTTCTTTTTTTTAAAGCTAAAACCAAATATTAAATATTGAAATAATCAATGAGTTTTATAATTTTTTCATGGATGCATTGTTTAAAGACTGTTAAAAAGTTTAATTTTATAATCGAGTGAATAGTTAAGGTTGATCTAATAAGGTTTTATTATTTTTTAGATAAATTTGAATTTTTTAAGTAGTTTAATTATAATCATGATTCTCCTAATTTGCCTTTTTTTAATTTCATGATGAGTTTTCTTAATGAAATGAAGTAGGAAATAAGAATTAATTTGGCATAGTTTCATTAGGTATGTCTGAATAAGTTAGGTATCAGAGTGCAATTAATTTAAGAATCTGAATTATTTGCACTCTTGATATTATTAAAAATGTTTGCAGTTTTTTTTATTTATAATCAAAAGTAGTTTTATATATTCATAGTTCTGATTAAAAGAAATATATTATCTTTTCTTTTTATTTTATTTGTGTAGTCTTTTTGATTTACGTTATCAGCTGCTGCATGCTCAACTACCAATACCAAAACATTTGCAAGGACCCCCATTTTACCACCTGTTAGGTTTGTATGCACTTTTTTTATGAAAAAAATTATTAAATTAATTTAAAAATTTGATTTTAATTAGTTTTTTTTTTGTTTTGAGAAAAAAAAGTGATAGTTATTAATTTTTGATTCAGAATTTAGATTTTATTGTAATGTATTATTTTAAAGTTTAATTCAATTGCAATGTTAAATTTTTACGTTATATAATAAGACATAACTCTGTAAATGTAAAATCACTAGTTTTAAAATAGAATGCTAATTAAATATTTTTTTAGCAATTTTATAATATATATTTTTAGTTTTTATTGACCTGTACAATTAAACTTAAAACCTTTAATCCTTATGTTTTGATATAGAATTTTATCTTATTTATTTTATTTGAAAAAGTTGAGATTTTTTTTTTTTTTTATGAAGCTTCATTTCGGTATTTAAATCTTCTAACTAAAATATACTTTTAATTTTATATGACCTGACTACTTTGATTTTCTGCATAATTTATGAAGGTTTACATTTATTTTACAACCAGATTTCCTATTGAAAATAAGCCTTTAAAGAATTTAAATAAATTATACATAGAATGTTTCTTCTAAGCTTAGATTTATGAACAATACTTTTTACAGAAAATTCAGTTTTCTTTTTCTTTTCTTGCATTTGTAAGGTCTCATATTTTCTTGATTATTTTTAAAATTTTTTTAAGGATTCTGTTAAACACAAATTCCATTATTCCATTCCATGTCTGGCATGTCTTTTTTAATTTATTAATTTTTTTTACACTGAAATATCAAAATAAGTGAGAAAAAAGGTAGATTGAAGTTTATTTCTGTTCATAATGTTTGTAATAGCATATATATATTTATATATTTGTTAAAAGGTGTAATTATTTTTTCTTTTAGGTGATTTTAAACCTACATGGGAAAAATACACACCTCCAGTAGAACCCAGAACATTGTTTGTTTTGGTTGATGGTTTATTATATTCACCTAAATTACAAGTAAGTTTGATCCCATTGAATTTATTGATTGATTTGAATTCTATATTTTGGTAATGATTTTTGCATCTGCACAGTTCTCCATTGCTGCAGATTTTTCTGCTTTACACATTCATCATTAATTTTTTTTGTTTGATTAAATTCATAACCAAAGCATAAGAGTGGGTGTCAGTAAATGCATATTTTATGTTTTTGTAAACAAAGGAAAATATTGTAGAACTTTAATTTATTCCCAAGTATACTATTTTCTCAAAAATTTCATTTATACAGATTATAAGTGTTTAAAATTTTAAAATAACTTTTATTAGCATATTTACCACCGTAACTCATGCTTGATATTCAAACCATTATCTAATTAGATGAATTTTCATTGCCATTTATAACTATAGTTTACAAAGGTTGTTTGATAAAGTTAGATAATAAGTGTGAGCAGCTAGTGAATCATGCAACATTCAATTTCTTATCACATTATTATTTTTCTAGCTGACTTAGTTTAAAATTATATAGAATTTTGCATTAATAAATTCTATTATTGTTAAGAACCTTATTTGCAATAATAATTATTTTCCATTTAATGTATGATTAAGTACAGTTTTAACATTCTATGAGATTTTAAAAATATTCTTGTTGTGAGAACTTTTAGACTTCTTTTTTATTATTTTAGGCATTGTATAGTGACAGTATTGACTATCAACTGGAAGAAGCTATGAAAGATTACTTTGATGCTACTATCACTGTTGATCTACAAAAAGAGATGGTATGTAGTGCTGTCAAATATTAAAAATAAATAAATAAATAATTTTTTTGGAAATAGTTTTATTCATTTCTCTTTATGTTGAAAAAACTTATTTTGTTGATTCATTATTGAACCAGCACATTTAATTTTGAAAAATACTGTTAATAATCTCAATGTTAAAACTTAAGTTATATCTAAAAAAAAGTTTTATTTTTATTTGCCTTACTAATTTCAAAAAGTTTTCTGCATACTCAATACAAGCAGAGTGTCCTGCACTTTTGTATAACATTTTTTTTGTTTTAATTTTTATTTTTGTATATTTTTACTTTTTTACTTTTTTTTTAATTATTGAAATGTTAAAGAAAGCCATTTTTTTTTCTTCTGAATTTTTTAATATATATAAATAAATATTTAAGGAAAAGATTACTGTAAATGTTCCATCGGGTGTTAACTATGCACGATATATATATATATATATATATTTAAAATATATGTAGATATGAATTTTATTTCTTTTGTGACTGAATGATCCAAAGCTTTGTAAAATGAGGTATACATTTTCTTAAATATGTTTTAATCTAAAACGATAAGAAATTATATAAAAAAAAGGGTTTTAAAGCTATATGAATTATTATGTTCAAATGTTGTCTTGTTTGAAAAGAGGGAGAGAGAATTTAAATTTCAGAAATAAAAAACCTGACTGATTTTAAAAAGAAAAAAGTTTATTTTGCCTATAGTTACTAATGAACATTGGGAGATTTATTATTGTGAGTGAAATCAAGGAATAAAAAATGGATATTTGATTATTATTCTACTTGTGTAGGCCTAAATGAAATCTTAATTCGGACCTTCAGGGTTCCAAGTGCAAAACCTGATTCTATAATGTAATTTCTATGCAAATGGTTTAATGCATATTAAATCCATTATAATCAAATGTCTTTCTGTTAGCATGATATAAAAATTTGCAGGAGAGATGATAGTTATGAATGCTGCTTGATTATACTGTTCAAATGCGTACAGGCTATTTGGACTTTATATATACTTATAACTTTTTATGTGTAACTTTACAATTTTTGTCTTATTTGTAAGTACTATGCCTCCAAATAATGTTGCTCTTTCTTAAATATATATATGATAAGTAAAAAGAAATTGTAGGTATTGTTATATGTTTTAAATTTATAATTAAGAAGCTAATGCCAGATTTATTTATATTGATCCCATATTTTGACACAAGATGAGGTATAATGTAGTTATGATTGTATTTCTTAATTTTAAACCATATCAAACAATTAAAGCAACTCCTGAGTTGGCATTCCTTCTCTACACTTTTGCACATACGAACAGGAGAAAGTAAATGCCAAGATAAAAATTAAGTATTTAATTTGAGTCTGATAAACATAGTTTTAGCAAATTTTCTTTGTTCAATTCATTCACTTCCTCGGTTTTCAACAATTATAAAAAATCAGCTAATATTACTTATTAGTATGTTTTGATAACTGGAAAAAAATTTTAAATATTGAGTTTCATAAAATTAAAAAAAAATGATGGAAACATGATCTTTAAAAAAATCAAACAGAATTGAGAGGGGCTTAATTGTTTTATTTTAAATCTAATGATTGTGCATAGAAATATTCAAAAACATATGAGTAGAAATACATAAGAAGCAAATTATTAAAATTGTTGAAACTATTTTAAATTTTTTATGAATTCAATATGGTTTTCATATAAATTTTATTGAAGATCTCTTTGTGTGTGAAGGCATATGATTTCTTTAAGTATGAAGATGTTCTCAAAAGAGTTGACATTCCAGAGGGATAGTATTTGAGCAAGGAGCCAAGTGGTGCAATGCAGAATTGCTCATTAACAAATTGTTCATGCTGTCTTCATTTTTCTCACAATAAAGTAGCTCCCAGCCTACTGCTTTATGTGGAAATCACATTCAGGGAGGGCCCAAGATCAGGCCTTTTCAATTGTTTGGAAAAAAATAATTACCAAGGCCCATCTGGCTTTCTTTTCAATACTTTGAAGCACAAAATTCTCATGTCAAGGATTCTTAAAATAAAAATTTAAGAATTCATGGTTGTGTACAGAACTTGGAACATATCCTGAATGCATGAAAATAAAAATTTAGGCACTCATGGGTATGTGCAGAGCAAGGAACATATCTTGCCTGTATGTTTCCTTGCAGTTTAAGTATGTTAAAAGTCATTTTGTTGGCAGAAGAACACCATTGTGATGAATGTTAATACGCTGAGCTTGTTTTACTCCTTGGTTTCCCTGCTACTTTGCTTGGCTTTTATTTTGAAATCTTAAGAAAATAACAATTTGAAGTATTTTTTATCTCATGTGACTTTGGAGCACTGTCGAAAGAGATTGTAATTTAATAGTGCTTTCTCAAAGAGAGAAAGTAAAACAATTGCAAGTTTATCAAAATATACAGTGTGCTGATTTCAGAATTATTATTTTTTCTTTATTCCTTACATTACTCAAAGGAATGATGTATCATTTTTTTTTTCAATTTAGATTTCACTCCCAAAGTTATTAGAATGGTATGCTGCTGATTTCTCTGTAGATGATGAAAAGGATTTGGACAAAGCACCATATGAAGGACTGCTTGATCTATTGTCTACATCTGTGAGCTCTAATCTGGCTGATTCATTTAAAAATTTATTCTCTGGGGACTACATGCATAACTTCAGTGAGAATATAGGTATTATTTTATTTTCCAATATTGATAAATCTTTTTATATATTGGAAAATTTCTAATAAAATTCAAATAAATAATAATCCTTTTAAAACAAAGAAATGTGTTATTTTTTCAGATTCATCTGGAAAAAAACAGTTGCCATTTCTTCTCGAATTCAAACCTCCAATATTGTCTTCGGGTATAATGCTAGGATATCCAGATTTTAGTAATTTACCACAACTTAATCCTACAATGAAAGCTGCTCCTGTCATAGATACTCAGCCATTTGTATTAGACTACTTAAAAGAAAAATGTTCAATTCTTTATGATCTCCATCAGATATTCAGAAGTGAATGCACTTCTGATGATTCATCTGTGGAAAATCTGTGCCTAGAATCTTCTGCTCAAAAATTATTTTGCACTGATCAGCCTTATGCTAAAGTTCCTGTTACATATATGTTAATGTATCATAAAAATATGCTTATTACAACCAGTGATGAGTTTTCATGGTTTTCATCAGCACTAAGTTATTCTCCTGACAAGGCATTTTTAAGCCAGCAGATTAAAACTTGCTTTTCAATGAATGAGTGGCACAGGGCTTTGTTATTTGTTGATATGTATCTTGAATGTTTTGTGAAGGAGGAGTCATACACCCTTTTGAGGAAATTAATTTTAGAACATCTTGCATCTCTTAATACATGCACATGTTCAATGGAACCTTACAACTATGCATTGTGCATTAATGATATTGCTTATAGAGCAAATACTGTTTTGCAAAATGTTTATAAATGGGAAGATAATTATGCAATTCAAGCTTTGAAATTTTGTTTATCTGACTCTCGACTAAAAGATTATCCTGAAATTCACAAAGCTCTAAAGATGAAGTTGAAAGAAATTGTCTTGTATAAAAGGGTAAGTAATATTACATTTTAGCGGGGTTCTGTATTAGTTGATTTATTAATCTTTATATTATAGTGAACGTTGTTATTTGACAAGAAGCTGTAATCATTGCATTTTATTTTGGATCAATGGTGGTATGTGAAAAAAAAGTTAATTGTATGTAGTTTGCGAATCTTCTTTTGTGTTGCTTATATTGTAAGTTTGCTTATTACAGCAATTTTAAATTAAGTGTGTGAATTTTGTTCCCACATTTAGTGTTAGAATCTGTAAATCTTTATTATCCATGCACAATAATGAAAAAACTACAGTTTGAATGAGGATAATCCAATATGATGTATTAGATTATTCATATTGCGCACAAGATTTCTATTTAAGGAGAAGAAAATATGTTTTATTAATTTTAAAGGAATTATGAAAACAAAATAAAAAAGATTCTGTTAGCAGCTAATTATTCTTATTAATGATTTCTGTTCCTTTATCAATTAGATATTTTAGACTTTTAAAACAGTTAGCAGCATTCCGTAAAAATTAAGTTCTTTGATGAAAAACCATAAAGTGATTTACTGGATCTTTCTTGCATTTGGTCATAAAATAAATAAATAAATATTTGTTGTAGGAATGTTCAGTTTATAAATCGTACCTCTTAAGACTGTTAGCATAAACAAAAGTAATTGTGAATGTAGTTCAGACATATCTAGAATCTCTAAACTTAAATATTAATTTATTATCTTGGTTAATTTTTGTTTTAATACAGTTATTATTCTAAGGTTTATTACATGAGAGATGATTAAGTACAGAAATGCCTTGAATAATCAGAATTCGGATGCTATGTGCAGGCAATGAAACTATTTTGATTAATAAAAACATTTGTGTATATTTAACATCAAAAATATATTTAATTGTTTGGATCAGAAATTCATCTTGATGAATATTTTATTGGGTAAATGAATGTATCAATTTAAATTTTTTATATTCTGTGAGCATTTGCTGGAATTGCATCCATACCCCTTCCTATTGATAATCTTATTTTTTCTCTTAAAAATTGCCTTTTGAAATTTTCATTTACTTTTTTAAATGAATAATTTTATTTCCTTCCCTAAAATGGCACTTCGAAACTTGAATTTATTTTTTTAAATGCTATGCAACCAGAAGAATGTATTATATTAGGAATTGGTATGTATTAAAAATTTAACATATATATAAATAAATTTTATATAAAGTGAATTTCATTCATATTTAGTTCTGTATGATATTACAAATAATAATGGATTGAGATTGATTTTGCCATGTCCCATAATCTGATCATTGGGAGTACTTGCTTTCCTATAAAAATATTCACAAAACAATTTGGAGAACAGCAGATGAATCATTTGCCGATCAAAAAAAATCATGTACTTATTGTTACTATACATTGTTCCTATTTGTTGGTTATTTGAACTTACAGAGGTGACTCTGATCATTTTTTCTTACATGAGTTTAACTGTGATAAACTAAAATTAAAAGATCTTAAAACAAATATATTGAGGGTAGTGAAACTGCATTTACTAATTTGCATTTAGTTGAAAGAAAGCATATGCAGTGTTGGTGATAGCATTATTGGTAAAAAAGAGCTCATATAAGGTTTGGTTTGATGGTAAGTGCACTGAAGCTTTGAAAATTAAAAAAAAAACATTACTTACATGAAAATGTTTCATATGAACTCTAGATTTAATGCTGATGGATGAACACTAGATTTAATACAAAGATAGACAATGCAAAAGTAAGGAAAAAAGCTTTCGAGTAGGAAAATTGTAGAGGTATTGAGTTCCTGGAGGCAATAAATGAAAGCAGAACTTTCTACAGGAGAATTAATGGTAGTCACATCATGGACTTTAAAAAAATATCTAACCTCTGAAAAAGTAAAGATGGTCTAATTTTGACTGACAATCAGCTTATTATTAACATATGGAGTGAACATTTTCATGAAATATTCTGTAAACTTGATCAACCCTGCAGTTCTGGAAGTGTTTTTGAATGGAAAGGAAAAAATAGAAAATCGTGAAGAAATACCAGCACTTGAATTTGAGAAAATAGAAATTGCTATACAAAAGTTGAAAAGCAACTGGGCATGACTGCATCACAGCTGAGATGTTGAAATGTCATGTACCAGTACTTCTTAAGTTTATCTATAATTTTATTACTAATATCTGAAATACTGCCTTCTGATTTTGAATACAAGCGTTATATGCTCGCTAAATAAAAGAGGCGATACAATGGATTGTTCTAATTGTAGAGATATCAGTTTGTTATGTACCACTTATAAAATTTTGTCTTCCATCTTATACAAAAGAACTTACACAATATATAGACCCTGAAATTGAACTTTATCAGTGTGGTTTTTGCAAAGGAAAAATCTACTAAAGATCAGATTTTTGTTTTTGCACAAATTCTGTGAAAGATAAGAGAATTTGGTATTGCTACGCACTGTCTTTTTATAAGCTTTTGATAGTATTATTATAAATTGTTTGTATGAAGTTCTGGCTGAATTTCAAATATCAGCTAAACTAGGATTTGTAATTGCAAGTACATCCAACATCAATTTCAGGGTCAAATTCTTAGAATCTTTTATCAGAAGAAATAAGTGTCAATAGTAGAGTCAGGCAGGGTGATTCTTTATTCTTGCTCCTTCTTAATGTTGCTTTAGAGAAAGTCATATTACTAGGAATTAGGAGAACATCAGAGACAGTATATTCTCAAAATCAATGCAAATTTTGATCTATGAGGCCAATATTGAAATAATTTCTAGAACCGCTTCTGTATTAAAAGAAGCTTTTCTTTCTATAAGCATGCTGCTAATGGTATTGACTTATCATAAACAGTAAAAGACCAAATATATGCGTGCACTTAGTAATGGAACCTCCCATGCAATCCCATCTAGAAAGTGGTTTCCACTAATTTCAATTTGTCCAAAGTTTTACTTATCTTGGTTCTATAGTTACTGATGACAATAGCATATTCAGAGAGATTCAAGGTCATCTATTGAATGCAAATAAAATATTTTACAGACTAAAATCCTCAGTAGCATCAAGAAATATAAAAAATTTTCTATATAAAACCTTAATTTGACCAATCCTTACTTATGAATCAGAGACCTGGACCCTGGCCAAAGCTAGAGAAAATAACACAGCCATTTTTGAAAGAAAAATTCTTTGAGTCATTCTTGATGGGATAGAAATCAATAATGTTTGGAGAAGAAGACACAGCTTTGATGCATATAAAATCTATTGATAACCAGATATTATAAAGTTCATAAATATAAATCAAGCAAATTAATAGCTTATATATTTAGAATGGATGATGATTTTTATTAAAGAGAACTATTTTTCATAAATCCCTAAAGTAGGAAAAGGGGTAAGCTCAAAATGAGATGGAATCAGTATGTACTGACTTCCTGGCTATCCAGAAAAGAAACTGACACACAAGTGTCAAAAGTAGAATGCAGTGGAACAGAATTCAGAGGAAGGCACTGGCCCACCCTGGGCTGTCTATGGTGATAATGTAAATTTAAAAAATATGAAATATTTATTAATTTGCTCTTGAAATTTTCCAGAATATGTACACACATCTAGAAAACTTGCATTATATTAATATTTTAAAGTACTGAAAATACTAAAATACAACAAAATTGTAATTTTTGAAATTGAATCAATTTTTCCTTCAATCCTAAAAGATAAAGATGTTTCCATAACTGTTTATGGAAAGTTATATACTTTATTTGCTGATATGATATTCCTGATTCAAATATAATTGAAATACAGTCAAACATCGATAATTCGGAATCGCCGGGACCACGGCAATTCCGAATTACGGAAATTTCCGAATTATAGAAATTGCGAGATTTGGGAATATTTAAATAAAAAATAATTAACGTACATCGTTAGTATGACGATATAAAACAATACACAACTTTATAATTTCAAAGATTAAACAATAGTTGAAAATGCTAATTAAAAGAACGGTAAAGCAATGATAACATTATTACTTACTGAAAGAAAACATCTTTATTACTTCATCATATCTAATAATGTTAGTTGTTTATATTTAGGTTTGTGCGAAATTAGTTTTTCACGGATTTTATATACAGTCATAATTTCATGTTCAGTTATGAAATCCCGTTGTTCAAGACCTGTTATCGCTTTATCTAGGATGCCAATTAAATCCTCTGTAGGAATTTTTTCTTCTTCATGTTGTTCAGTGTCACTCATTTCTTCATTTTCATCACTACACTTTCCTGCATTTAAAGCATTATTTAAGATTTCTGCATCGCTAGACTAGACTAGCTGAAGATAAGTACGGGGCGCGGGGAAACAAACAGCCAGAAAAACTAACGGTCTACGCCGATACTATGAAAATATCCCTTAGAAGGAGAGCGAACGAAAAAGGTTTGAACGATCCGAATCAAGCAATAAGTTACTATTTACGATATTTCAACCGGTTTTACAGGGGAAAAAAAGTAACAAGCAATATGATTGTTTCGTTAAAATAAAATTTTCCGAAAAATATTTTGATTTTATAGGGGCGCCAACTATTATTACTCAACAAAAGCAGAAACGAATAAAACATTAACATTTCAGAAAAAGTCCGAATAATAGAAGATTCCGAATAATAGAAGTCCGAATTATCGGTGTTTGACTGTATATTTTTTAATAAATAAACATTAATAATTCAGAATAATTAAAATTATTTAAATTTTGTTTTAAAGAATCTTTTGAATTATATTTTTTAATGCTTTTGGGAGGAAATTCGTATTGTTATATGATTTCATCAGATGCCATTTGTAATTTTGTTTCATTGTGCTCAAATATATTGAATGTTTCATATTTATTTTAGATATTTGATGCTTCTGAAAAGTTTGGAGATTCAGATGCCAAAGACTGCATCTATGTTTTCAATAACTGGCAAGAAGTTGCTGATTGTTCTATCTGGGATCAATCAAGAATTTTTGATTTCATTAAATCCTCTGAAAAATATCACATGGCTGTACAATGGTCAGAGCTGCATATTATCAACAGTGAACAAAAAATGGTATTTAATTTGTTGCATATTTTTATTTATCAAAAAAAAAAAATACTAGAGAGGCATATAAATTGATTTTTTTTTAATTGATGAAATGGATTTCTTTTTTGAAAACATTCTTCAAATTATTTTGCATAGTTGGCAACAGCATGATAATTTTTGAATTGACACAATATTAAATAATTTTAGATTGTAAAAAAAAATCTTTTTTATGGTAAATTATGAAGGAAACTATAAATTATTTCTTAATACAGCCTTTAAATGTTTTATTTCTTATAAAGAGAATCTCTTTCAAGTGAATAAGAATTCTTCATATTCATTTTTACATATTACATACATCTAATAATTTTTATATTTTCCATCTTAGCAAGCTTTGTCCATGTGTATAATTTGGTATTTAACTCAAGATCCTCCACAAGAGCAGAAAGTATTTGAGGTAAATATTTTACTGTTTATCTGTCATCTAATTATAAAATTATTCCATTAGTATAAAATGGCAATATATTAATTGGGTATTTTTCAGTAATTTATAAATAATTCTTCAGTTGATTCAGTATTATTTCAAATAAAATTAAATGTAACATATTTTTTTTTATATACTCAGATTTATATTTGAAAATGCTATTTAATCCTTTACCCCATTTGGGCCCATATATAATATTGCAGTTTTGATTCAATTTTATTTTCAAATTAATTATTAAAAATATTTCCAACTATTTTAATCCATCAAATATATATTTCACAATAATAAAACTCAAAAAAATTGTCTATGATTTTATGACATTTCGAAATAACCTCACTTTCGTGCAAGTGGGTGAAAAAGCAGAATTGAAGTGCAAGTGATTCATTTCCAAATAACGATAACAGAGTAAAACGTAAGCACTTTTTGACAAAAAATAAAAATAAATAACCATGGAGTTGATATACTCATCTTTCTAGACGGATAATAATTTTTCCACTTTTCAGCATTAATGGTTTTTGTCTCAGTACACACTAGCCCATATATGGCTCCATAAAAAAACCCAAAAATATAAATCTTTTTCATTATTTTTCTTTTAATATGTCTTATGGGTAGTTAACTAAAACTATTTCCACTGTTTTTGTCAATGCTTTTTTAATTCATGGAGCAAAGGGTTAAAGATTTATTGCATTAATTTATTTACAGAAATAAATGGCTTTTTCAAAAAGAAAAATTAATTTAATTGCACCATACTCTTTAATTTGTGATCATCTGCAGCTCTGTTCTAATTCTTTTAATATACAGTGTGTTGCTGAATTCGAGACAAATTAAGAGAGGTGATAGTAGGCATCAAGAGGATTAAGAATCACTCTTGCAACACGTGGGCCCAAACAATGTTTAGTAGGTAAAAATCACAAATGTATAGAAAGCCCGAAAAATGTTTAAAACTGTAAAAAAATTAATAAAAAATAACAAATGATGTTTGAACTATGAATTTTCTTTTAAGTGAAAGCACATTTATGAAGATTATTCCATAATGTAGTTAACGTGCCGATTTGATGATACATGGGGTTGTAAATTTCTGAAAGCAAAAAAGTAATTTATAACCTTTAACAGCACAAATATTAAAACTTGAAGAAAAATAAAAGCTTAAAAAATGTAAAAAATCTTTAATTTTATATGAGGAATCATGAATTTGATATCAGTATGAAAACTGAGGAGGTTTAAAGACAGTTAAGAAAAACTGTGTTCCAGGAACCATCACCGTGTGGCGGCGCTGCTCGTGTAAATAAGTGCGGAGCACCTTACTGCGCCGGCGCCGTACACTGGCCAATAAGAGAGCAGCTACATGAAGAAATTTAAAATGTTATCTTTTTTGAATCATTGTTTATGTTGGTAATAATTTTGTGCCTTCTCTGTGATCAACATTATTCTTCTCTGTGATCTCCTCTTAAGAAATGTTTCATTATTTTGTGTTAGTATGGTTGTGAATAAAAATACAGTTTAAAAAGTCAAGAACTCTTTTATTCCTCACCAGTACTAAAGTGGTGACCCGGAGAATTTGAACGTTAACGTAGTAGCAGCATATATTTTACGACGGAGATGTCAGAAGAAGAGAGTGCAACGGCAGCCAACGTTGCTCGGATAGCGATAAAGGTACCGCCTTTTTGGAGAGCGAATCCGGAGATTTGGTTCCGACAAATGGAGAGTCAGTTTGCGCTTGCTGGAATTACAGTGGAGATAACGAAGTTTCACCATGTAATATCGGCATTACAACCTGAAGAGCTGGCAATTGTTGGAGATATTATCTTGAGCCCGCCGGTAGAAAATCCTTATACGGCACTAAGATCTCGACTTTGTGCGCAATATGCAGATTCCGAAGAGCAGCGTTTTCGTGATCTAATTTCTGGAATGCAACTTGGAGATCGGAAACCCTCTCGTCTTTTACTGGAGATGCGGAGCAAGGCCGGAAGTCGAATCAGTGACGACTTGCTTAAGTCCCTTTTTCTTCAGCGATTGCCTACTCATGTACAGCAGATACTAGCTATATCGAATGATGAGTTAGGAAGACTGGCAGAAATGGCAGATGGAATTATGGCCGTAGCAGGTAATGCATCAATACAAATATTGGAATCGGAAGATTCAGACCTTAAAGCGATGATAAGGGAAATTTCAACACGTCTTTCTCGTCTCGAAACCCGTGGGCGATACAACGACAGAGGAAATGAGAAGAACTTTCGTCGGCGATCGGCTAGCAGAAACTCTGGTAACCGGGAACATTGCTGGTATCATCGGCGCTTCAAAGAGCGGGCAACAAGATGCACCAAACCATGTTCTTACCAGACGGAAAACTAGAGCGGCCGTCGCTCGAAGAAACGAGTGGCGGCAAAATGATGATCAATCGATTGTATTTATCAGATAAAACGTCGAAGATAAAATTTCTGATTGATACAGGAGCAGATGTTTCTGTGATTCCGCGATCTGCAGCATCAAAGCAATGTCACCTTGCCACTCTTCAACTTTTCGCAGCAAATGGAACTGCTATTGAGACTTATGGGCAGCAACTATTAACCCTTGATCTTGGTCTAAGAAGAGTGTTTCGATGGCCTTTCATTATTGCCGCAGTCTCGCAGCCAATTATAGGATCCGATTTTCTTCAACACTATGGATTGCTGGTTGATTTCCGTCAGGGATGCTTGGTGGACTCATTGACTAAATTGCAAATTCAAGGAACAGTGCAGCAAGCGAGTAATCTCGGAATTAAAGCAATGAATGGCAACACCAAATTTCACCAACTGCTTATGGAGTTTCCTACTCTCACACAAGCGATTGCTGTTCCAAGAAAAGTGAAGCATGATGTTAAGCATTCAATACAAACAACTGGTCCCCCAGTTTTCGCAAAACCAAGACGACTGCCCCCGGACAAGTTAAAATCAGCAAAGCAGGAATTTCAATACCTAGTTGAAGCAGGAATATGCAGGCCGTCGAACAGTTGTTGGGCCTCTCCGCTACACATGGTGCCTAAAAAAAAATGGTGATTGGCGTCCTTGCGGCGATTATAGGAAATTGAATGCTGCTACAGTTCCAGATCGATACCCAGTACCTCACATACAGGACTGTTTGCAGGTTTTGGAGAAGAAGAGAATATTTTCAACTCTAGATCTGGCAAAAGCGTACCACCAGATTCCAGTATAAGAAGAGGATGTGCCAAAAACAGCTGTAGTTACTCCCTTTGGTTTGTTTGAATTCCTCTACATGCCTTTTGGACTTTCAAATGCAGCTGCTACATTTCAAAGGTTCATTCATCAAGTTTTGAGAGGCATCGATTTCTGTGTGCCATACTTTGATGACGTTTTAGTTGCGTCGGAAGATGAAGAACAGCACTTTCAACATCTGAAACTGGTGTTCCAGCGATTCGAAGAGTTTGGTGTGGTCCTGAATGCCTCAAAGTGTGTGCTGGGAGAGAGTTCGGTGAAATTTCTTGGCCATGTCGTGTCTGAAAAAGGTATTTCTCCTCTACCTGATAGAGTTGCTGCGATTGTGAATTTTCCAAAACCAGTTACGGTGAGGGAACTTCGTCGTTTTCTCGCTATGTATAATTTTTATCGACGTTTTATACCTCAAGCTGCAAGAATTCAGGCAGTGTTAAACGCCTACCTAAAAGGTGCCAAAAAGAACGACTGTACACCTATAGTATGGTCAGAGGAAGCCAGCAGTGCATTTGAGTTATGTAAGCAAAGGCTGACCGAATCTACAGTTTTGTCTCACCCAGCAACAAATGCACCCATTGCTATTGTTGTCGATGCATCTGATACCGCCATTGGGGCTGCTCTTCATCAGCAACTGAAAGAAGGATGGCAGCCACTTTCCTTCTATTCAAAGACCTTGTCTCCAGCACAACGTAAATATAGTGCGTATGATAGGGAGCTTTTGGCAGCCTACATGGCTATAAAGTATTTTCGGTACATGGTGGAAGGACGCAATTTTACGTTATTTACGGACCATAAACCTCTCATTTATGCTTTTAAGCAGAAAGAGGATAAGTTTTCTCCCCGACAAATCCGGCATTTGGACTTAATTGGTCAATTCACAACGGACATTCGTTACCTGAAGGGAGCTGACAACGTGGTGGCCGATGCTTTATCTCGCATCCATATTGCAACGATCAACACACCTGCTGCAGTGGATTTTCTAAAGATGGCCGAGGAACAGCAGAAAGATCCTGAATTACTCGACATATTGTCCGGAAGTGTTTCCACTTCGCTTAAATTGCAGCCTTTTCCTATTGGACAGCCTCCAGTGATGCTTCAGTGTGACGTCTCATCAAATGGTATTCGTCCGTTTGTACCTGAGATTTTCAGACTGGATATTTTCGGAAGCCTACATTCCCTTTCTCATCCTGGAGTAAAAGCCTCGGTTAAGTTGATAGCTGAACGATATGTGTGGCCTTCGATGAAACAAGATATTGCACTATGGACTCGTTCATGTCTGCAGTGTCAGAGATCAAAGGTGTCACGCCATACGAAGAGCAAGATTGGAGATTTTGGACCTGCCAGTTCCCGCTTTGAGCATGTACATATCGATATAGTAGGACCTCTTCCTCAGTCGGAGGGTTTCCAGTATTGCCTCACATGTGTGGACCGATTTTCGAAGTGGCCTGAGGCATATCCGCTGGTGGAGATCTCGGCAGAAAACGTGGCAAAAACCTTTTACGCTGGCTGGATTTCTAGATTTGGTACCCCTATCAGATTGACAACAGATCAGGGTAAACAGTTCGAATCGTCTCTTTTTCATGCTCTGATGAAGTTTTTGGGTACCGAGAGGATTCGAACTACTGCTTACCATCCAGCAGCAAATGGCCAAGTGGAGAGATTCCACCGGCAGTTAAAGGAAGCAATTAAAGCCCATGGAAATCATCGGTGGACCACTGTGCTGCCAACGGTACTTCTGGGATTCCGGACAGCATGGAAGGAAGACCTCCAGGCATCAACGGCAGAAATGCTGTATGGAACCACCTTGCGTCTACCGGGAGAATTTTTATATCCTACTAAGAATGTCGCTGACCCCGCTACTTACGTGGGCAGACTCAAGGAGACTATGCAGCGTCTAGCACCAAGAGCGTCTCGACCGCATGGGCAGCATCCAATTTTTGTAAGCAAGGATTTGGTTTCTTGCACCCATGTGTTCCTGCGAACCGATACTCTGAAAAAGGGTTTACAAGCTCCTTACGAAGGACCATTTAAAGTCATCGAACGTGGCGAAAGGGTATTCAAGATTTTAAGGCACGACAAACGGGTTGCTATTAATATTGACCGTTTAAAGCCAGCATACATCTTGAAAGAGCTCACGGATAGCATGGACAAGACAGATGCCGAAAGAGTAGCAACGCCTGGAATGGAACCATTGCATCAGGAAAGAAAACCTTTGGATCCTAGTTCGCCAACAGAGAAGTGTCATGGGAAACCCGAGAGACCAGAAGTAACTACACGTAGCGGCCGTAGAGTGAAATTTAACCCCAGGTATAGCTGAGATCTCGCTATCGCTGGTGGGGGGCTACCTGTGGCGGCGCTGCTCGTGTAAATAAGTGCGGAGCACCTTACTGCGCCGGCGCCGTACACTGGCCAATAAGAGAGCAGCTACATGAAGAAATTTAAAATGTAATCTTTTTTGAATCATTGTTTATGTTGGTAATAATTTTGTGCCTTCTCTGTGATCAACATTATTCTTCTCTGTGATCTCCTCTTAAGAAATGTTTCATTATTTTGTGTTAGTATGGTTGTGAATAAAAATACAGTTTAAAAAGTCAAGAACTCTTTTATTCCTCACCAGTACTAAACACCGCAATATCAGTACACCGATGTTTGCAGAGTGTGTTATCAAATTCAAACGATAAATTCAGAGAGATGATAGTAGGTATTAAGGAGATGGATACCTAGTTTTCATCTCCTAGTTCCATAGTTTTGTAATAATTAGACAAGCGTTAGTGTGAGCGTGTGAGTGCGTTGGCAATTGAATGTGTGAGTTGCTGTGTCAAGTGTGTCTGACGTCTTCGTTTTGGTAGTTGCGTCAAGTGAGTCTGACAACTTTTGTTGCGGGGAGTTGGTGCCACTACAGTTGTACGAGGTTGCGTTGTCAAGGTCAGCAATGTGGCAAGTGAAGGTCGAGGTAAGAACCCGCGATTCTTGGGTCTGTAGCTAACATAACCGCAATACTAAAAGTATACTTAAGTATCGTGGGTGTTTTCTGGCATATGAAGCTAGCACCACACATTTAACTTATGGCCGTGCGGATGGCAATGGATGCCTAGCGTAAAGAATGTACCAAGTTCAATATCCAAGGAGACGTTGTTCGCTCCATATCAGGTGTGCAAACATCGATCGACGGATGCAGGAGACAGGACTTTTCAAAATAACGAGGCCATTTGCAGGACAAGAACGCAGTCTCTCTCTCTCTCTCTCTCTCTCACACACACGCGCAAAGTTTTGCAGCGCTTTGCCAATACCCCTTCAACAAACACACGATCAGTTGCAGAAAAACTGGGTATTCGATACGAAACGTAACCATAACATAAGAGTTTCCACTTGAAGAAAGTCCAACTCCTATGTGATGGTGATTACGCTGAATGCTTGACGCCACATAGGACATTTTAAGATGCAAACATTTCTGTGGAAATTTTATTCTCAGATGAAGTCTGCTTTAGAAGAGAAGACGTCTTCAACACGCACAATACGCATTTTTGTTTATTCGAAAATCTACTCATCACTGTCGAATGTAAACTAGGTAAGGTTATCTTCTGCTTCAATGCCTTAGCGGTGGAAAGTGCCTTATTTTCTTTCAGCACGTCCCTTTGGATTTACTGCAATACCTACTATTCTTCGCTAGAATATTTGGTTAACCAGTTAACTGGGAATGACGAAATATTTCGTCAAACACTAAGCGTTATCACAATGGGTATGACGAAATTTTTTTGCCGTAATATTTTGAACGTAAAAAGTCCCAGTTGTGAAACGAACTTAACAAAATTTTATTCCGCGGTTAAATGGTTAACCCGTGATGGTGCACCTGCCCATTTTACCTACATTCGTGAAGTCTGACATGTCGTTTAAGAAGGATTACGCTGGGTGCTTGATGCCACATAGGACATCTTAAGATGCACACATTTCTGCGAGAATTTTATCCCAGATGAAGCCTGTTTTAGGAAAGAAGATGTCTTCAACACGCACCATAAGCATATTTGGTCATTCGAAAATCTTCACATCACTGTCACATCGAATGTAAACTAGGTTTAACGACCATCAGTTCTGCAATTCTCATTAATTAATGTGGGCTCTTTATATATTTTTTTCGAACTCATGAAAAATTTATATACGGAAAGGCTTTTCAATTATCTGTTCTTAATCCTTGCATTCATGGGATTATTCTTTTTGCCAGGCTCATTCTCTTTTCAACATCTTTTTTTTTGCGATTTTCACCGAATACACCACACCTGTGATTCTATGTTTTATAGTAATACTTCATCCCAATGCGTATTATCATCTCACTGAATTTATCTTTTGAATTGGATAACACCATCTTCAAACATCGGTACCGGCATTGCGGCGATGGTCCATTTTAGTTTTTCTTGAATATCTTAAAAACTCTTCTGTTTTCATACTACATACTTATATCAAATTAAAGAGCATGATATGTTTTACATTTTCAAGCTTTTATTTTTCAGCAAGTTTTAATATTTTGGCTAACAAAGGTTATAAACTACGTTTCCATTTTCAATAATTTACAGCCCCCTGGATCATCAAATCGGCATGTTACCAACATAAAAACTATCTTTTAAGAATGTGCTTTCATGTAAAAGAAAATTTATATTACAATCATCATCTGTTATATTATTATTATTATTATTTTACAGTTTCTAACAATTTTTGGGCTCTCTATATTTTTACGATTTTCACTTACTAAATGTCATTTGGGACCCTAAGTTGTATGGTAATTCTCAATCTTCTTAATCTTTACTATCACTTCTCTGAATTTATTGGTCGAATTTGGCAACACCCTGTATTTATATGTGTATTTGTATGTGTTTATTAAAAAGATAAACAGTATACATGTGATAATTTCACGTCAAAAATTTTAAAATGACATTTTGTCTACTAATAAATTAAAAAAAATTGATTTGAAATTTTCCTGTTAAATAAAGCTTAAAATATGTGTCAATTTTTATGGCTCATTTTATGTATTTAATAATTAATATTAATTTTTGAATTTTAGACTTTTATACCTACATTTATTTGATTTTTGGAATTACTATTGAATTGTAAAGCAGATTAGAAAATGTTTAACATAAAACCTTTTTATATAATTTTTTTCTCCTGTTTTATTTTCATCATAATAATTAAACAAATTATATTGATTTCTGGCTATAAAACATTTGTGTTACCATTCATTGATTTATATTTTATTTGTTTTTTAATCTTTTTTTAGATCATAGATTCATTTGAAGATCCATCTGAATGTTTAACTTTATGTGATATGGTTTTATCAGAACTTCCAAATGTTGAAGCTAAATTGTGTTTAGTGCAATATTTAGTTGAAAATAATGTTTTACCTGAGGAGCAACATCATTACTTCAACATGGCGCTTGGATTGAAAGTATGTGTTATAACTTTATTTACGGTTGTAATTTTCTGCTAAACTTCTAGCATTAATTTATATATTTTAAAAAGGGACAGATTCTTACTGCACCCACCAGATCTCAAATTAAATAAGTAAATTATTTATTAATTAATGTTGGTTAATAGAAAATATTAATATGTATCAAATTTTAATCCAACCTTTAAGAATTGATGATTTTTTATTACCAATTTTATTAAAGTTATATATGTTTAAAGTTCCAAAATCATTTATTGTGAGGGTGTTTATGCCATTCAATATTTGTCAAAGATATTTGCAATATTCACTATACTTCACTATTTTCTATTCTTATTTCTCTCCATGAAGTTGAAAATAATAGTTTAAAAAATTCTATTCCAAATATTCAAGAATAAGAATAAAAAGTCCTTAAAATTTTATATGGGTATATTTAAAATAAAGAACTAAAATTTCAATGATATTTATATTATTCAGATGTGCTTATTGATTTTTGGTGATATTTAATTAGAGTTTTGTGATACATATAGTTTTTATTAATTATTTAATCCTTTACTGAAATTAATTGATTATTTCATTCAACTTTTTACAGATGCTGTGTGCTCTTAAATCACCACATAGAGAATTTTATTTAGATTTAGCTGCACATCCTTTCTTGCTTTTAGAACAAATGCTTATGAATGTTCAAGTAAGTTATTAGTTAAAATAAGTTTATCAGATATGTCATAAAATACAATCAATGTATGTTATTTATTTTTATATGTTTTATTTATTTTCAAAAAATTTCTTACTCTTGTTAATTTTTTATTTACTTTGGTGGTAATATGTATATAATAGTTGTTAAGATTCTTGATGTTATTTTGGATGAATATATTTTCATGCTTGTAATTAATGAAAAAATTAAGTAATTAATCATCATTGTTTTTGCTAACCTTTCCTATACTTCATATTTATTAGCAAAATTCAAAGTATTTATGACAGCAAAAATTATTGTTATCACATATCAAATTAGCTATTGATAATTAACTAATCAGAGAATAAAAATATATTTAATATCGGCATTCAATGGAATGTCGATAAGAACCTGAGTAATTCCATTTCTAAAAAACATATATAGTTTTTTTATATATAATTTTCATTTAAAATATACATAAAATCCATAGTATTTCTTAATTTTTATGGCTTCCTCAATAAAGCATCAACAAAATTATAAACATCATCAACTGAAGACGCTCACAGCAAATTGATAACAAGTGAGGTATATTATATATCAGACATCCTTCATGGTATAGTATGTAATACTGAATCTTGGTGGAATCTGAAAATTGTTGAATAAAATGAGGGTGATAAATATCAGTAAGGACTAAATCGTCTTATTGTTTGCATTTTTATTTTTAATTGAAATAGGAGTATCTAAAATGCTAAATAGTTTTAAAAACAATTAAAAACTAATTCTTATTTAAATTACTAATAATTTTTAGAGAATGATATAAATTTTAATTAAACATTGTTAATCAAAACATAGACGTAAACATTTTTGTTATATCTATAATAATTTCATCCTTTAAAAATGGTATTGTTGAAATAAAATAATCTTTTCTATATATTGAAACATGATTTTTAATTAAAAATTAAGAATTTGTGGTGAATACCATCTATATATATACCAGCCAACATCCAACATCCCTCGGACTGAAGTGCACTTTTGGCCCAATGGATTTGGTACTGGACTACTAACCAAAAGGTACGGAGTTCGGGCCTAGCGCTTTCCGACACACCCTAAAAATTTAATTGTCATGAAATCTTCTCTAGAATTTTCTTTATCTTTCAGAATATTTATGAATAAAACTTCAAGAATGTCAATGTGGAAGTTTGGGTTTCTATACTGTAGAAACCCTCTATAATGAATGTTAGGATGTATGTTATATCCGCTATAATGTATGTTAGAATGCACATTATATATTTCATGTGTTCAAATGTACGTTAAAGATTCTTTAATTTGTTTTTCTCATTTTGGATGAAATTTCATTTCCTTTGGAAAATTTTTCCTTGATAAGAAAGTTAGAAGTATCACACAGTGAAACCTTAATAATTTGTAACAAAGATAAACTTCATTAAAAAATAATTATTATTAAAAATTTTGAGCAATCTTTCATAAAAAGATTAATTTCTTATTTATTTATATTTTCTAATGATAAGGAGTGTGAAATAAATTAATTTCTATAAAAATGTTAAAACTCTTGATATTTTTCACCATGGTCTCACTTTCAATTAGCCCTATAAAGAAACTCCCAATATAAAGTTAGTTGAAATATTTTAACATGTTTCATTTTCCCCCAAATCTTTTACAAAATTTTTCAGTACTTTTATTAAAGTAATGATATTAAGGAATTTATATATTAAGATCAATTATGTATTTTTAGCTGAAAGATGCTGAATTAGCTTTGAAAGCCATTTCTGATGATTTAAATGATCAAAATGAAAATGTTCCTGTTTTAACTCGTTCTTCTATAAATCAGTTAGTCGAGGATTATGCCTCAAAAGCCTTAGAACTGCACTTCTTGGATGCTTTACTTGGTAAGATGATGATTAAAACGAATTTTTATATTTTAGTATTAGTGCTATATATATATATATAGTGTGTGTGTTTTAATTATAAATTTTGAGTCTTAATAATATTTTTCTAAATATATTTTGAAAATAGGAAAAGTTTTAAAAAATATTAAAGGATTCTAAGTATTTATAACTAAATATTTTTGATATTATGATTTTAAATTTGGAATCGATGTGTGAAAAAGTGAAACTTTTGAATTCATGTTCTTTTCTCATGCTTAATATAATCATTAAATGACTGTTTCTTTATTCAAACACTTAATTCTTGTTTTTAGATACTTCTTCTTCAAGTACACTAGTACTGAGCACTGAGGAAACACTTGTAAGTGATGAACCTTTTATAATGCCTTTACGTGTACCTACTAAAGATGAATGGGTGCCTGATGCCAAAATCCAAACATGCCAAGTTTGTAAAGAAGAACGTTTTAATATGGTATATATCTGTTTTCATTTTTTTATTTATGTTTGTGCTATAAATAGTAATTTTAGTACATTTTAATTATTATGATTATAATTAATAATAGTTTTTAATAATATTAATAATTAATACAAATTTTAGTTAATTATTAAAAGCAATAAGAAAGAATATATTTAAATTACTACAGATTTTTTTTATTGTTTGAAATTTAGTATTTGGTTATAAAATTAAGTATTTTGTCAATGTGAATTAATAAATCTTAACTTCCTTACTATTTTTGTAGTTTTCTCGAAGACATCACTGCCGACGTTGTGGCCGTGTCGTATGCGCCAACTGTTCCCAGCATACCCTAATTGTTGAAGGTTACGGAAATGTTAAAGTTAGAGTTTGTGAAGACTGTTACAATGCGTTAGTACTTTTTTTTTATTGCTTTCTGATTTTAAAATCAAGAGTCTCGTAAATTACTTTCTATTCATTCATAGAAATAGAATAAGTTGTAATATGAAAGAAAATTGTGGCATAATTTTATCAGTAATATGAAAAAATAATTTTAAAAAATCAATTCAGGTCAAAATTTTATATTGCTAAATAATAATTATTCAACTGCATTTAATTTATCACTAATTAATACTACAACCTTTTTGCTTTTGTATCACATTAAAAGTATTGAAATGAAAGTCCTTTGGATTGAAATTAAAGTGTTAATTGTTAAAAATACTTGAATTCAGAATATTGGCAAAGATTAGTTTTGAGATATTTGTTTGAGTTTTAGTTCAATCTGCAAGCAAAGACTTTATATTATTAAAAGACTTTTCAGTTATGAATTTTATTTCCCCTAAACAATAGTTTAATATATGTTTTAAATAAAATTACAATTTTCTAAAATAATACAATACATTTTAACTAGTTTATAATTTATGACTTCATAAAATTCTTGTAGCCTGGGATATTTTTAAAATTATTTGCTTTTAATCTGATTATGCAATATAAAACGGGTGGAAGTCTGTTTTTTATGCAGTTCTTTTGTCCAAATACTTTTATCTATCATCTGATATTAATATATAACATCAGATTGTGTTACCTATGACCTTATTATTTTCATTTCATTTTCTGTCACTTATTATTTTGTGTACTCACTTATTATTTTGTTTTTGCTTATATTTGTTTCACTTATTATTTTGTTTTTTCTTATAATGTTTTTCAAATGTCATTGCATTACTTAACATATCCTTGATTGTTTACTAGTCAATTCTTGTTCTCATAACTTTAGCATCAAACTGCAAGTCAACAAGAATAGTAGAACTTTAGATCATTCTTTACAAAACCTTTTTTCTATGTTACAGCATTCTGCATAAGTTTGTAAATGATATCTAATTTTTATTGTTGTCATGTTGTTATTAGAGTAAGTTTATGGAACTAGAAAATTTATCGTTTGCTATTAGGAAGGTTCGACAACAGCATTTGATTAAAATTATAGAACTATCAAAACTTTTGCCTGAATATTTGAGTTTTTATAAAATTCTGTCCAGTTTTTGAATAATTATTTTTTAATTCCCTTCCAATAAATGTTCTGCCATCATCATTTTATGTAACAAAATTTTTATATCTCATAATCAGTTAATTTTTCTTCAAATGTAAAATCTTTGAGTATATCTGATAACAGCCTCCCCTTTTTTATTGCTTTTAAATCAGATGAAAGATTACGGATGCACCTTGAGTTGTTTTAACCTCATTTATAACCATCATATATCTCATTTCATTACCACTAGTTATAAAGCTGTAAATAGAATGGAAATTTAATAAAGTTTATTATATTATTTTTGCATTGGACAAAATATTTAGATATTAAGTATTATTATAAATATTAAGTTACAATCATATAATTAATAAAAATTAGGTGTTAAAATTTTTTATTTTCTTTGGATTAAACTTCAAATGGAATCATTTTTAAAATACAAAATAACAGTATTTTATGATTATATTGCCCAATTTTGTTTTTGTTTTTACCAGTATGTATTTCACTTTTTTTTTCTTTTTAAAGAATGACTGGAAGCATATCCCTTACCACAGCATCATTTGAAAAAAGATACAGAGTTTTATCTTCAAGTAAATATTTTTAAAAGATATATATATATATATATATTTACATTGATGTAAATTACTTATTTACATTTTATTTTATTCTTCTTTTTAACAAAATACAATACTTGTTATATTTTTAATATGAAATAAGGAAGCTATTACATTATTGAATTTTAATTTAAAATAGAAGTTTACTATTAATTTCTTCCATTATGTTTTTTGCATTTTGATTAAATATTTATGTAATTATTGTTTAATAATAAAAAAGATCACAAGTATAGGATTAGAAAATGTTTGTGGGGAAGTCTCATGGTACAATTAAAATAAGCATACGTTGAATGGTATTCATTATTTATATTAAAAAAAAATATTTTTGTTTCTTGCAAAAATGCTTAGAACTCTCTGTGGTGATATAATTGCTGAAAAATATTTTAATTATTGAAACCTTTTCAAGGACTTATAACTCAATGTGCTTGTCCCAGAAGAAATTTTATTATTTTTAGCATTGCAAAGGGATATTGGGCTCTAATGCATTCCTAGGTATCTTCAAGATGAAGGAAATTAATGATATATTCTATTATATATTTTTACTGCTGTGCTTTTTATATTCTTTAACATTTAAGGGTGTAAATATCAAAAACATTCATTTAGAGTGAGTTTTATTTTTTAATGTTTTATTTTTAAACATTCATTTAGATTGAGTTTGTTTATTTTTTAAATTAATTTTTTCATTAATTAATCTTTTTTCAATTATTTTGAACAATAAAAATAATTTGTTCAAAATGAGAAAAAGAAAAAAAAATTCTTTTTGAACAGTGAGAATCTATTTTGCAAACTTTGCTTGGAATTGATGTTGACTGCCTTTTAGATAGATCAGCAGATTGAAAAATATGCCTTTGTTGTTCTATATGAAGAAAATACCATTTGGTAAAGCTATGGGCTTAGAATTTTTTAATTCTAAAAAAATATACCTATATGTCAATAGTTCTGCTAGAATAAGTTTCATTATTTGTATTAGATTGAAAGCATGGAAAAGTAAATTCGATTATATTGTTGATGATTTAAATATTTCCTGCAAAGATAGCTGAGTTATTAGTAAAATTTAAGCGTTGATAAAGATTTGGAATCCTGAAGTTTGAAAATGTTGAGGATTTAGACCATAACCTGAATTGTTCCCCAGATTCTCATAATAGGGAGTGGATTAATTTATAAATTTTATTTGGATAAGGGCAAAAAGCCTAATTTTCAAGTGGTGTTCTTGTTTAATGTTTTTTTTGCAATTAATTTTTTTTATAAACTTTGTTTTGCAATTGCATTTTATTTCATACTTGTCATCTTTAGCGATCAGCCAGTTCGTCCGTATTAAAGATCACTAAAATTTTCAATTAAATATTTTATGTTACTTGGTCTCTTAATAACTTTTTATGCAAAATATTTTTAAACTTCATAATCTGATAGTTATATAATTCACTCATACTACACTGAAAAGGCAGGTTGTATGCAAATTATGGAGGTGATCAACCAATCATCATAACACAATGTAATCGACAGTGTGTATATGAGACAACAGGTGTGTGAGGATTTTATTACGTCAATTCTTGCTTTTATAATGGCAGATTATCAAACTGTAAGCAATTTTTAATGGTGACTAATCGACGGCGGTACCTACCAAATAAATTTTCTCATAATCACCATACCTACCAAATTGCAGAACAATTGATATTATTCAGCCTTCATCACTCACAACCTCCAACACAGCATTATTCAGGGAGCACACACTGAATGGTGAATCAACCTCTAATTTAGAATCCATTTACTTGGCTAAATGCTTCTTTTCCATATTCATGAACTTTGTATCCTTTCTTGATAAATCTAATCCACTAATTTACCATAAAGATTGAAAATTTGAGCCAGCATTATTTACTTCCATATCAATTCAAAAAATCTACTTTTCTGCTTTACATCTTTTGCCCCCTTAGATCTTTTGCCCCTTATACAGAACTATATTTCATCTTTTGCCCCTTAGATATAAGCAAACTTCACAATCACTACCCTCTCCATTGTTTTACTGCTGTTATATCACGCAGTGTCCCCCACTTTAAACTACATCATCTCACTATTTCATAATTCATAAAATTTGATATATTTTACAAATTTATTGATTGACTATTAGGCTAATAGTAAATTTCCATTTCTCTTGGTTCAGTAGCTTTAAGAAACTTTTACAGTGCATTTTATTAAATTTTACAGTGCATTCATCAAGCCCACGCAATTCGCCATATATGACAGACAGCTTAGGTTTACGAAGAAGATCTAGCTATATGCAAATTAATCAGCAGGCATTTAGGTGGGTGCTGTCTTCCGACAGTGAGCAGAATGCGTCTGTTAGAAATGAATTTTCGTATGATCAGGTATGCAATATTGGCTATGTACTTGAAAACATTTAATTAAAAAAAAAATAATTGAGAGTATATTTTACTAGTTTTTGACTAATAAGTTTTTTGGCTTTTTAAGAAGTAAATTTCCTTCTTAGTATGTTTTATGTAAAACCCTAAAAATGTTATCATGTTATGGTAAATACTCTTACCAATTTTTCTAATATAAAATACCTTTTGGTTAAAAAAAATATTTTGCTTTAAATATTTTAAAATTGGAACATATATGCATATATTCTCTTCATTTTGAATTTGACAACTCATATTTAAGTCAATTATCATAAAAGAACTTTCATGACTATAAAAATATCAAGAGCATAAATGTCTCTTTTTTAAAAAAATAATCGAGATTTGCATTCTACATTTATTCATAACTTCTACTGCATTACCAAACAACCAACTATTTGTGTCTTATAGATTCAGCCTCTTGATTAAAAAGAATTGTCTTCTAATTGTTTTTAATAGTAATTTTTTAATCAATTTCTATTCTTGCCACTTTTTAACATAACAATAAGCATTTAAGCATTGGTTTAAAAGATACCTTTTAAAACATTGTTAAAATGTTTGTTTTCAGACTCCAAGTATTTCTTTGTGTTATTCAATATTGAAATTGCACGATGATGACAAAAGATGTGCTCAATTTTTGATGATTCTCAGTGATCGTTTATTAGGGAAAATAAAGATGAAACGTTCTGGAAAACTACCTGTAGAAGTTGATTATGGTTTAATAATTAAGTAAGTTATAGTTTTATTTTATTGAAAATAATATAATTGAGGAAATCCATGAGATGTTTTGTGAAAAGAAAAAAGTTTATTTGTTTTATCATAATAAAGAATCTTAAGCTGCTATAAAATGTATTTGTTGTGTTGTAATGGTCATTCTCTGGCAATGTTTCATGAACTTTCAATTTTTGATTTTATTTTAAACCAGTAATTTTATCACTTCAAAATAATTTTTCATTCTAAAGTACATCAAATTGGATCAAATCACAAACAAATTAGAAAGTAACCTATATATTATCACTTAAACTGACAATAAAGAGGAACAGTTTAAAAAAAGCTATCAATGAAGTTTAATTGAAATTTATGGATTTGTGATTTTCCGATCAATTTTTTTGTATGAATAACAAATAGTCTAAAAGAAATCGAAATTGTGAATTTTATAATCTGAAAATTGCTCTATTTAACTCTATTTGGAACCTAATTAATAGTTTAAAAAGTGCTTTTCTATATCATCTCATAAATAATTTGAGTTGTTAGTATAAAAAAGTATTAAAAAATTATATTGATGAAAGTAAATTTTACAATTGAAATTTTTATTAAAATATTTATTGAGAGCATAGAAGAGTTTATCATTAGAGTGGGGCATTCCCAAGCATCTGATGGCACATTATTAAAAGAAATTTAATTTTCCTTTGAAATTTTTTATAAAACAATTTTGTAAAACTTGGAGCAAATTATTCAATCATTTCAGCACAGGATATCTTTTATTATATTTATTGTGATAAGTTAGTGTTATTCTATTTTCCTAATTTTATATTATGGAGCTTAAAGTAGAAAAAAAATGAATCAGATTGAATAAAGATTGATTAAAGTGATTTTTGCTGTAAAAAAATAAATAAAATCATTGTAGAAGAAAGATAAAAAAAAAGATTTTAAAATTTGAATTTGCATATGGTGCTTGGATGATTATCTTTTGATCATTTCAGCTCTATCTGTGTATGAATTTATCTTTAACATTAATTTATGTGTATTATTTTCTCAGCCATTTTTTTCATAGAGAAATGATTAAATTTAAAAAAATTAAAGGATTAATTATTGTAAATTAATTAATTAATTAAAATTAAAGTAAAATTTATCGTCATGTTACATAACTTTTATTTCTATTTGGTATTGGGAAATCTAGAACTACCAAGATCTCTAAGACACTCCTTTATTGGTATGTCTTTCCTTCTGTTATTCTGAAGTAATGAGCATAATATAACCTTGAAGAACTGATTTTTAAATAAAGATGTTTTAGCGACATTTGGTTGAGATAAAGAATTTTATTTGAATAGATAGAAGGGATCTGAAATTTTTTTCTAACACTGCATTTTTTTTTATTGTTTATAGTTTTATCACACTAAATGAAACCTGACAAATATGTGTGAAATTAATTATCTTATGTTTCAGACTTTAAAAAATAATTTAAAACATATTTTTAAAACAATACATTTTGTAATATGTTTCTGATTTGTATTTTTATTATAAACCTATTTTTAAATGGTAATTGTGTAATAAATCATATTGTTTTAAAATTCTGGTTAATTATCACAAATATTTTTGAAAAATAGCCAAATAACTTATTATGAAGTTTAAAATATTTTTCTATATTGTAATTTCATGCTGTATCCTACTTTGGAAAAAAAGAAAAGTCTGAAATTTATTGTTATTATATATGCATGTTTTATTTTAGCATGATGAAATCCTTGTTACTAAATGCCAAAATGAAATGCCATCAAGTTCAGGATACAGAAAGTGAAGCTTTAGCTGGCTTGTATTTTCAACATGCAGATGTTATAAATTTGCTAGTAAATGCTAACTGCAGACATCTCATACCAAGAGAAGCTCTCACAAACAGTGATACTGTTAGGTAAAGAATAACAACAAACTTTAAAATCGAAAATTTAATTAATTTTTTAAAAACATCTATTCTAATTATTTTATTGTTATTTGCAGGAAATTACGTGATAAATTGCTGGAAGAAGAAAGAATGTACTTGGCTTTAGAAATATCTACAAAATTTAATTTAGATAAAACAGGTGTATGGTCAACGTGGGGGTTATTTTGTTTAAAAGCTGGAGACTGGTCTACAGCTAGGCAGAAATTCCAACAGTGTCTCAAGGTTTGTAGATATTTTTATAAGTATCTGTTAGTTATCGAGCTTTGAAAAATTAATTTCAAAATATTTATAACCCTCATCCATTACCTAAATATTGTGATGAGTTATAACTAATGAGTTAAGAGATTGGAATTTAAATATATGTATAAAATGTTAATGTTAATATATATAAAATTGTAGTTAGCATAATTTTTCTTAGGATTTTATCAATTAGTTACTCTGCTATAAATGTAATTGTACAAACACACACACACACACACACAAACACACACACACACACACACACATATGTTTTTGTTTAATTATTTGTCTACTTTTCCTTGTTATTTCATATTAATGTTTGAATATTGAAACTATGGAAATTACAAACTCTCCATCTAAAATTTATTACTTGTTTCAAATATATATACAATATTTCAAATATATATATAATTATTACTGATATTAGCTCTTTTGTTTTCAACAGGTAATAAATGATAAAAATGATCGAACTAAAGAGAATCCATTGCTAAATAAAATATTGAAAGTTCTTGAAAATTCAAAGTATCCAGGAACAGAAAAGGTGATTTGGCTTATTAATAGAATTTTTTACTGATTATTTGATTTCTAGTTATTGAAAATATGAAATTACTCTTTTGAATCATTTTCTTATAGGCTGCAGATATTTATAAATCGCTGACAGCCTTGAGGAACATAAAAATGGGTATTACACAGGTACTCTAAACATTTTATCTTTCTTAAAATTATTTTTCACATTTAAAGATTTTAAGATTGGTCTATTAATTCAACTACTCCATTTTGCATATTATATATTTCATTTAAAGAAAAATATTTTAATATATAAATAAAAAGAAAGTTATTATAACTTAGCATCTGTTTTGTTAGAGAAATATGCATATATACAATAATAAATTCCAATTTTTTAAATTAATAATGTAAGTATTTCTTTAGCAAACAAGCGTAGATTAATTTTAATTTCAGTATAATGATCAATTTCATTTTACTTATTATAGTTTTCAAATAAATGTATAATTTACAAGTTCATAAAAAATATTTTCTTTAAAAATTTAACAAATATTATTTAAAGAAAGATTTGTTTCAGGAATATATATATATTTAAAAATGGGTATCTGTTTTGGAGTGGGAAGGGAAGGGGGTATAGTGCAGAGAATATGAAAAACTTAAAGTTTTAAATTAAATTTATTGTATTGATGGGAGATAAAGCATCCTAGTATCCATTTACATAAGTGACATTTTGCTGTCATGTATATATTGATTTTTCATGCCTATGTTTATATCTTTACAAATTCAAAAAGATTAGATTTCATTGAGAACTTAATTAAATTTAACTATTTAATCATGTTATATTTTTTGATAAAAAAATTAAATTTATATAAAAATTTTATAATCAAACAGATAATGATTTTTTTATTGTCTTTCCAACTTGTATTTTCAGCATTTGTATTCTGTTTAGGATATGCTTTTTTATTTGTCTGAACAATGAATATGAATAATAGTTAGTTTTTATTATGCAAGCTTGTATTTAGAACCTGGAAGTGTTTATGAGGGTATATATTGTTAAGAAATTGTAAAACTTCTCTCCCTTTCTTCGAGACGCATGTTTGACCATCGTTACATCTGACCAGCTTTGGGATGATACTTTTTCCCTTGTGACACCTTCCCTTTGTGATTGCTGGTGACAGAGGATTTTCTTCTTTAATGGGACCATCTGGACTTGAATAGAGTCTATATAATGAACCACATATGTGTTTTACAGTCCTCTAAAGAAATAAATCATGTCAAAACTTCCAGATGTAAATGTTTCCTTATTGTGGAGAGCCAGCTACGAGGGTGAATGATTTACAAATATTCTCACGGTGAACTGCTGACCACTTTGGTTATTTCCGAAGAATTATTGGGTGATTGGTATCTCCAGTGCACCAATGCAAAAATGAGAGGTGGAGTTTGACTGAGGATATAATGAAAAATTTTGAAAGAAGGAGCAGAGCTGATGAACTGAAGAGATTCTATGTAATCTCGAGGTCTACAGGAGATTTTTCTTTGGAGAGAAGTTTTGAGCTTTTAATCTACCTGAGGTATTGGTAGATCATTTGAGTTACCCCTGCAGTAGCTGGATAGGCTAACAACCGGTTAGTTTTCTTTGTATTAGTCGTGGAAATGTTAATCCAGATGTAAATATTTCCCAGCATATTAAACTAGATGAGAACGAATTGTTATTTTATTGTATATAAGCTGTAAAAAAGCATTTTTGTTTAAACACTATATGTTTATTTGATCGATCAGGATCAAGTCTTTACAATATGGATAGCACTAAGTTTTTTCTCTTTTTCTGTTGGTTGACCAATAGTTGTTTAAATCTGATTTTAATAATTACTTTTGAGTGCTCCTGAACATTATATAGTTAATGAATCACAACCTTCCAATTTTACATGCATTTTTTTTGCTGGATTGTAGAAAAGGAAGTAATAAACTGTGGTCTGCTAATAATTTCTCCCAATGTTATTTTCATTTTATATTCAACATTGATTTTCCATGAGAGAGTTTTGAGATTGAGTTTAATTTTTGATGAGATTGATTCATTTCATTTAATTATTCTTTAATATTTTAAATATTTTTAGCACTTTTTGTTGTTTATTAATATTCCATTTGATCAAACTTAATTTTTTTGTGTGTTTATGTTTGATGAATTCATTATTTTAAGAAATAAAGCTTTTTTTTAAAATCCTAATTTGGTGTTTAATTTTCTCTGCTTGTAGATTATTATTTGTTTCAAAATGATTTCAGTAATTATTTTTCATTTGGATGTTTGTGAATATCATTAATGCAGAAGAATTGCGAGAGACATTTTTTTTTTTATTTTACTGTATATTTACATCTGAAATTACTGCAGATAATATATTTTTTCTTTTTCTTAACAATTGTACACCCTGTCTTGTATGACAACAATATTGTGTCATATTTAAATCCCGTGTCCTATAAGGGCTAAACATTCTGCCTATGTGCATATTATTTACTACTATAACTTTTGTTAATTAATAAATTTATCTAAGATATTGTTTATAGGGTAACAGCCTATCTAGATGGCTATATCTTCCAGCAATATAATAATTCATTTTCTGTGATACCTGATATGTACATGATCATACAATATAATTTTTTTTCGTGACTGTGATATCCTAATGAAGAATTTTTTTGGATATCTTCCCATAAATTTCATTAATTAATCATTAATATAGGTTGGTTAATATAAATTTGTTTTTATTTCAGAGGTTCATATTCATTGTATGTGAGAGAGAAATATTTAGATTTATTTCATGTTAACAATTTGTATGTATAATTTATTCACTTTTTATATTTTTATTTATTACAGTTTGAAACAGCAATTTCTCCTCTGAATGAGATGATTAAAAATGAATGCCTATATTATCTCAAAATGTATGGTACACATTTTAATACTGTAGAGTTTTATCACAGGCATGGGCTATTTAGTGAAGCTATGAAGTATATAATACAAATGGTAATTTTTTTAAATTATTCATTCTCATGTAATGTAGTATTTAAGATAATTTTAAGAAATTATATTAGAAGCATATATTACCAGATAAGTCAATTTAAAATATAGGAACAACAGCAATTTTGTGTAATATTAAAAAAAAATTAATTATATAATTACATAAAAAATTTTTTTGCTCATCAGTTTCTATTTCTGTTTTTTTTTTATTGAGATATGCATTTAGTTTTAAATTTGAATACTTATTATTTTTTTAATAAAATTATATTTTACATACATTTTTTTTAAAAAAATTCCATTAACAAAATACACAAAAACCAAATAAATGAAATAAATATTTACTTAAATATCTCCTCTTTGAATCAAGTTTCTTTCAAGTAAGAATTAGAGTAATTTCTTTATAAAATTTGTTTTATTAAAAAATAGTTATGTAAATATTAAAAGAAAAGCAAAAGAATGAAGAAATAAGCTTTAAAATAGCATCAAATTTCTGTCTAGTTTTAAATATATTTACTTGCTTTTAAAATAAATATGACTAGGTTTTTAAAAAATAAAATGCATATGTATATACATGAAAGTTATTAGCATTTTCCTGTTATTTAATTAAACATTGTTACATTTCGTACTGATTTGTGAATTGAATTGAGTTTAATTAAGATGGTACTAAGAGAAATTTATTTGAAGTAGTTATTTAGATAAATTTATAGTTATTAAACCAAAATTAATATAAGTTTCAATAGATTGATTACAACTATGACACACTAGCTCATACAGAGAGCATGTCAAAATTTGAAGGGTTTTAGCATGTTCTCTAATGATCTGTTAGTGATGTGATTCTAAACAACTCAGCTCAGATGCTCATCTGAGTTCAGCATTATCAACATGATGAGAAACAACTACAGTTATGGACCAATCTTAAACAGTGAATACAGAAAAGCAATTCTGCTTTGTTAGCAATTAAAATCAAGCTTTTATTCTAGAATATTCGACAAAAACATAGTAATTTCAGGCCTGCAGATCACCAAATATATTGCAGAATTCGACACTAAATTGCCAAAAAGCTTGTAAAGAATCCAGTTTATAAAATTTGGAAATATTTATCTAAAAAATAAAGATTAAAAATCTAAGATTTATCTAAAGAATAAAGAAAGAAGAGTGAAGAAAATACTAAAGCCTTCTTTTTCTGAAAATCAAATACCTTAAAACTAGTAATGAAAGTGAGATTAGTTATTTCACTAGTTAATAAATTATTTCATTAATTATTTTTCTTTGTTCTAAAAATAATTCATGTGATTCAAAAGAATTAGAATTGAGTTCTTAAATTCTTCATTTATTATGTGTGTCTTTAAAAAATACTCATTTTTTCCTCATTTGATGGTACCTCTTAGTTAAGTACAAAATTTCTTATGGAACTTTTTCAAACCCATATATATATATATATATATATATATATATATA
>JAOUZG010019564.1:1461012-1480545 GCA_026289955.1 Argiope argentata
ATATGATTTGTTTATAAAGTATTATTAGCAGATTTTTTTTGTTGCAGAAATGTGATTCAGATGTATTTATTGAAGGACTTTTTATGCCTTGCCTTAAAAATGCACAGTTGACATCCCTGAAGCAACTAATAAGTACAGATACATCAACAACAATTTGGTCTTCTTATCTTTTCGCTACCTGCCGATATTTGGAGCGTTTCAGGTTCCCAATTGTCTTGTATGAGATTCAGGTGTTTATGGAGGTTAGGATAGTATTAATTTAATGCTTTTTTTTTATCTCTGCTTAAAGTTTTTTGAGCAAGTCATTTATTATACTTCTAATTTTTTTTTTATAGGATTATGCCCGTGCTGCCAAAAGCTCCATAAATTTTTACCTTGCACCAGCTCCATGTTATAAGGTTCTGTTTGAACGTCACCATCACTTGCAAAATGCAAAAAACAATTATCAGAAATATTTGTCTAATAGTAGAGGGACTGATGATGATAGTGAACTTTGGAGAAAAAAGAAGAACATTAAGAAACTATCTGACCAAGAAGTTGAAAGGTTTGAGAAATTTTACTATTGAATTCATAATGTTTGTTATCTGATCTATAAATAATTTATATTCAGATGCACAAATTCATAATATACTTTAAATATATGAAGGTTAATATCACCGGCATCCTTTTCTTACCTTTGTAAATATGAACTATAAGAAATTAATATAATATTTTTTAACTATTATTTCCTGCACCAATCTAGCTTACTTGAAGGATGTAAAACCTGGTAAAAGTTGGCTGGTAGAAAATAATACATTTTGTGGTTGCTACAGCAAATGAGATAAATTATTAGTAATGCAATGAAATCATGCGATTCTTCCTATTAATTGAGCATTCCATATTTGGCTGGTTGCTATAAATCTATTATTAAATCATCAAATTTATGCATATTCATTTCAATTTTCTATATATTTTTTTAAAAATCATAATGCTCAAAGAAATGATAGTTTTCTAAAATTTGAATAATGATGCTTAAAATAATATATTTGTCATTACTACAATAGTGCTGTACAGAAATTTTAAAATGGAAATAATTTGTGTGGGTTTTTTAAAGATAATAATTTTTTGAAGTCAAAAATATTAAAAAAATCAGACTGTCTCATTTCGTTATCTTTTGATTACTTCAAAACATTTTTGCACCAATTTTTTTTGTATAGATGCCATAAATAATATTTAATATTTCAAATACATTAATAGTAGGTGTAGATAATACTGCAATCTTATATTTATTTATTATTGATCTCATTATATTTTATAAGTTTTATCCACTTTGATTTATTGAATTATTAAAATTATTTTTCTTCCCCTTTCCGTCCCCCCTATGTTTCTTCTAAAACTAATCTATGCAATAAATTTTTTTAAAAAATTGTCTTAAACTTTTACTATTTCTGGTTGTTATTTCAATGACATAAATTATTCTCATATGAAAAATATATATGCACCGTGTTTGCTATGGATAGACTCCAACTCCCATATGAAAGAGTCTTTTAAAGTTTTAAAAACGAATAAATGACAATAATAATAAAATAATTTGTACATTTTAGGTCTTTAATGTTTGTTTTGTTTTGTTTTGTTTTCTTTTCTTTTCTTCCTGTAAATTGTTATTAAAAAATTTTTAAAGAATAATATTAAATCAATTAAAAATAAATTTAAGAAATGTTTTTTTAATGCTCTTTTGGAAGTTTTAAAATCTTTTAAAGCAAGAAAATTATATTATTTCATAAATAACTAGCAATTTTGATTTTCAAGATTTTTCTATTCATCGCAGATTTTTTTCTCCCTAGTTATATTCAACTTATTAACCTTCAAGAAGAAGTTGCCAATTTTCTCAAATTATGCGAATCTCAGAGTAATCACAGCTTCTTGTATGAAGGAGACTTGCATTCGGAGAACAAACCTAAATGTCCTCCCACACTCTTCGGAAATGCTCAGATGAAGAGTGTTGTGGTTTCAATGGTAAAGTATATTTCAAGTAAAATTTGTATAAATAATTCAAATAAATAAATATGTAAATAATTTCAAATAAAATGTATGTAAAAATTATGGTTTCCCACTTTTTTTTTCAGGTGCTTATTAATGCTGTGAATGTTGATGATGGATTTGAACTTGCAATCAAAATTTTAAAGGTAATTTTTTAATAAATAAAATGCTATTTTTTCAAAATGCAGATAACATATAAGCTATCTAGTTTGCACATATAACCCGTTCACGTAATGATTTCACTTTGAGCTCCCAATGCACTGATATGTGGTTTGATCATCATTCAGGGAAAAGTTGCTTTAACCTTTCATCCCGTGAGAAGGTCAATAAAACTACAGAACACAGTGCAGAAACTACAGAACTAAATACTGTAGTTTCTGCATAAAGATTAAAGATATTAATTATATTTAAAGTAAATATTTCAGACATTTTTTTATGTCCATAATTCAATTAGGTAGACCACCTAACCTGGACATAAGCCTTGCACCCTTCACCCATCGGTCAAGAAAGCCGATATAGGCGCTGTAGACCTTAACCCATATGGGCTCATTCCACTGAGTTTAGTTTAGTAAGTACATATATGTGAACAGCTGATCACTAAAGATATTAATTGTATTTAAATTCAATTAAATATATCAGACATTTCTTTATGGCCATAATTCAATTAACAAACTATTTGTGAGCCACAAAGTAATCAGACATTAAAGCTGTGTTGTTTTATTATATCTCACATAGGTTTTTACAATTGTGTGCATGTCTTTTTAATGGAAATAAATTCCATATTATTATAGCACAGTTAAAAATGTAATCCTCCTATTTATCTACTTTTTAACTTTTGCAGCACTGTATTTTCATTTCTTTTTACCTTTATGTACTACACATATATTGAACTGAATCCAGATTTCTCGGCTTTCATGCAGAAAATTATGCAGTTAAATATTTGGTGAAACAACAGTTCTAACAGTTTAAATTTCAGAGTTATAATATAATGTATTGTTGAAAATTAAGTTAAAAAATGTTTACAAAATTTGCCAAAATTCAGTAAAGGTTTGTGCAGCTATTAAATTGATATGATTTTTAAAACTTTAACTTGGTTTGGAAATTGATTATGTGTAATAATATTTCTTGGAGTTATTGTGAGAAAAATCCAAAATCTCTCTTAATTTTTAATTTATTAAAATTCTTATTAAAATTTTTTAAAAATTCCCCCATCCCCCCAATTATTTTTTATAACTCTTCAAAGTATATTTGCCTCTAATTTTGTAGCACTTGGTCAGATGCTCTGGTCTATAGAGCAACCATACAGTTTCTTGCATATCTTTTCTGCACACATCAGATGCATTGTAAAAATTATTCTGAAAATGAAAGAAGTTTCTGGGGTGAAATTTATATAAAAGTACACAGTAGAATTCTATGACATTAATTTGAATCTTGATTAACACATTCAGTAATATCAAATAATGCAGTCTTTAGTTAAAACTTATGATGTCATTTCTTTATTGAACTTAATTTCATTAACATAACATGCCATTTTACAGCAGTTTGTCTACTTGTAGAGGGACTTATAATTTTGAACAAAACAATCTGTTTCTTTTCAAACTTTTCCTTCTTGTTTTCTTTTAATGCATGTATGTGCAAAAATGATTCTAACTTCTACCTTAATCTAATTTTATTTCATTTTTTTACTGGCACATTTTAATTAACTACTGTAAATTTATGTTGATTTTTTTTCTTGAAAATATATTTTCTAGACCTTTAATTTGAATGCCCAGGAGATTTTATGTGAAGTTGGGAGAGATTTAGTAAAAATAAAGCAGAAGCATAAAATTCCTCATTATTTGGCTAGTGTGAAATGTCTATTCTCTAAAATGGTTAGAGTGGATGATGTAATATTAGAATGTGTTTCTGCTGTACATGCACAGGTAATATATTCTTTTGATTTTCTTGGCTTAATAATAGATTATCGAATTGCTTTAAGAAGTCTTACACTTACCTTTACTTCCAAAAGTTTTGTAAAATAAGTTTTGAGATGTTTTTATATTATGAAATTTTGATTCAATTTAATAATAAAGATTATCATTTCATCTTGAATATTATGTATACCCTTTTTGTAAAATGAGAAATGTTCCTTCATAAAATTTTAATTTTTCTAATCATTAAATACAATAATTTTTCTCTAAATTCTATTTCTGTTATTTATATGTTGAAAATACTGAATAACATATAAACTGTTTCATTCATAATAAGATACGAGGATAATGTTATTTATAATTTTTAAAAGCAGGGAAAATGTTTTGAACATTTATATTTATACTACAGCAAAATTATTTTAAAATTTTGATGCTTGTTTATTTAAAATAAATATGTTAAGAGAAGTAGCTATAAAAATGTCGGCTGTTTCTTAAAAAATTAAATTCAACAAATTTTTAGAGAATTTGTACTTGTTTGCTTTTGTACTTTGTTATATTTCTTTATCAAAATGTTTTTGAAATTTCACCTTTATTTTATGTACTTTTGCAAACGTTATTTTTAATGTGAGTGTATTGTTTAATTTACTTGCATTTTTAAAAAATATTTTAATAGAGTGGAGAAGTGGAAGAAATTATAAGAATGCTTACTAGTGAATCAAATAAGGTAAGATAAATCTCTGCTTATATTTGATCAATTTGTTATGATTACCATTTTTATTTTTTACATATTTATTCCAATTTTATCTCTTTTACAATAACAAACAGAGTAAATGTGCTTTTAATGCTAAGATCACTTTTAATTCATAACTATTAAACTATTAACTACCTGCTATTTAAAAGAACAATTCTCTAACATTCTAAACTCTTTTTTACCTTTTAGTTTAATTTTTTTTATTTGAAATAAGATTACACTTTATTGATTTTTCGCAGATAATTAAAATTGCAGGCAGTTACTATGAATTATAATTTGCATTTCTTATTATATTTGCCATTGATTGATTGAAAAAGTAAAGTTCTGTAATATACTGTGCAATTATCTAAATACTATTATATTATTGATAGTGATAAATTGTGTAATATGTTATTATTATTTTTTTTAATGTAACTAAGATTTTTAAATAAAAATGTTTGGTCATCACAAATTTATTAGTTAATACAACTAAGTGGTGTGTTGGTTCTAACTATTTTTTGTAATATTTGAGGTGCTAAATATTAAATTCAATCATTAAAAATGCTATTTTAATTTATTAATTTTTTGAATTTGCAAATAAACTTCTATTTACCCCTGAATGATCATTGTCAAGTTAGCTATATGGTGTGAACTGATAAAAGAAGTTATTCCTTGGTTTTTATTGGTTAACAAAAATTCTTTTATGAAAATTTGTAATACATTGCTCTTTCAAACAATTGAGAGTATTCATATTAAATCAAAGCTTTTTTTATGTTGTTAAAAATTTCGCTGAATTACTTCTAATCATGCATTCAAAAAATGTCACAGTTCAAGTTGCTGTGCATTAAATAATTAACTATCTAAAGGATTAAATAATAATTCTGTAAAATATTTTGCGATATTTATAAAAATTAGACAAGAAAATTATTTGGAGATAAAATATATAATATAAATTTAAAACAATGTATAAAATATAAAACAATAAATAATGAAATAAAATACTAAACATATAACATAAACATAACATAAAAAATAAATATGTAACTATAAAGTATAAAACATTATATATGAATATAATTGAAAAACAATTTTTTAAAGTTATGTAAAGTCACTTTTTAAACAGTATTATTCTTCAAAACCACTGAAGAAAAAGCATTAAAATTTTGATAAATTTTTGATTGAAATTTTGGAAAAGCTTTTAATTATTTGAGTACCTGTTATTCAAGAAGGAACATCTTGATTTGGCAGCTCTAGATCCAGAGCTGCTTTTTGCATTGATTTTAGTCATGCATAGATAATATCCCAGTCTATTACCATTGTGATGAAACAGAAAAAGATATTTTAAATTTTTTTATGCATATTTTCAGATAAATGCTTACTTAATGTGTGGCAAGTTGAAATCAGCCTATTTATTAGCCATTAAACTGAACAGCGCTCTGGATGTGCGGCGTATTATGATAGCAGCTGAGCAATGTGGACAAGAATCCATTCAGTCTATCTGTAAAAAATGGTTAGAAACTAGATCTACGAAGCTGAAAACGAAATAATCAACTTCTTTCCAGTAGTGTGATATATTGATGTATTATATAAATATATATATATATATTAACTAAAAACGTGCCTTATTAGTGTGAAAAACTAATGTTGTATTTTAATGAGTGATAATGGAATGTACAAATCTTTTTACTTGAAAAATTATAATAATTGTTGTTGTGATTTTTCTTTTAAAAGACAATATGTGTGTGCCTGATTCTTATAGACAATGTACATAATGAAGAATCTAATGCCAGTCATTTGTTACCTTTGTAAATTTTTGTATTTGATTATATTGTATATTGTGTAATTATGTTTTATAGTGCGATTGGATGCCATAATAAATGTGAATTATATTTTTAGGCATTTTATAATTTAAAGATTGTATTTATTGAGAATATTCAACATACATTATATTAATGTTTCATGACTGTTTAAGTATTTTGTAAATATAATCAAGAAATGTGTGATTAACTTTTCATTGTTATATAAATAGCATATATTGGAAGCTTCCATTTTTAGCTTTCATTTTTATTTCATCATATACATTTTATAGAGAAATTACAGAAATTTAGATTGTGGCAAGTCTTCATGTTTTAAAACGATCTTAGATTGAAAACACATTTTTGGAAAATGTTCGTTGTCTGTCTGTGACAAAGATAACTCAAAAACACTTAGAGCTAGAAAAATGAAAATTGGTATATGGTCTTGATATCAAATTTGTAGATTTCTGTCAAATTTTGAACAAATTACATTCAGAGGAAGTCTATCTGTCTGTTTGAGTATAAGTTAACTAGATTACTACAAAACGAGGAGTGCTAGATTGATGAAATTTGGCACACACATTTAACATCCATATATCATAGTCCTCAAAATCTCTAAAAAGAATGACTGTTTGTCGGTCTGTAAATTCGTATGCACTTAAAACACTTGGGCTAAAATGAAAGCCATTTGATATTAGATCTTTTAAATACAATTGAGCCGGTGTCCTGACACAGAGGTAGCGCGTCTTCTTCGTGATCTGATATATGGTTGTTTTTCTGTATTCTATCTGTAAGATGTATAAATGTGCCTCCTTGTAAAAAGGGGCTGTGCAAACGAATGGGATGAGTGTGTAGCTAAGTCGTACTCTCAACCCTAGTTGGCGCTACTTCAAAAACGAGATGCTCATTCGGCTTAAAATCGTTGACCGCCATCAGTGCACTTGTTCATGGTAAGTGCCATTGGTAACAACAAGAACAATACAATTGTAGTTCTAAGTCAAATTTTGATTTCTGTCATTCAGAAAAGTGACATCTACAATGCATATTCGATTTTCTGGTATGTATATTAGCCGTGTGTCAGCAATTATTATTCAACGATCGCAAGCTCGATTCACGTCAAAGATCGGTTTTTCGTAATTATTGTTCACCATTAGCATGTAAATATGGAAAAACCGTTACCTTTGCAATATTACAACGCACATAACGCTCATGACTTGAACTCCGAAAAAAAAAAAAAAGAAGATTAAAATGAAACCTGCTATGCATATTTCAATATATCATGTTAGAAGATAATTTCTTGAACGGCCAAGCACCACTTGCTCGTGCAAGTTAAATTATATTTTAATTCATTTTAAATGTTTCATCGAATGAGTCACTTTAGTATTGCAAACGATAAAAAAAATTGTCTTATTTATTGTTAAAAAAAATATCACTTTTCCTATTTATTTCATTTCATATAATCACGGACTCAAAATAACATTTTCTTATGTTTTATTTACTATAGTAATTAATTTATTTTTCTTAATCGGAACTTTTGAAAATGCATTGGCAACACATTATTAAAAGCTGATTTTTTGGATGCTCGAGTAGATAATAATTTTTTTATTTTTCGCCTACGGATTTTTTGTTGACGCCAAAAACCTCACCGCCAAAATAGCATCATATTCTGGCATGATAATATGAGCCCTCGTGGTCTTTTGTGAAGTTCACTATTCTATTCTTAGGAAAATGGGATAAGTTCTTTATTAGTGAATATGTTAGAAAGTTTCGTGGAAACTACCCTTTCTTCGTTCATTATAGCCGATTTCTTTTCTTGAGACGATAATTAAGGCGGAATAGGTTACAGAAGTAACTTTAAAAACTAGATTGATTGATTTGATTGGTTGATTTCAAATCTTGGGACTTATAGCTGCTATGGCCTTTGTCCCCTAGTATCCAAAGTTTTGAAGAACCAATTAATTTCTGAGAAAAAATGCAGAAAAGGTTTGAACACAAGGATTTAACTCAAGAGATTTGCAGTGACCGGCGTTAAGTTGATGATGAATCTAATTTACAACCAAAAGGGAAAAGGATGCAAGTGTTTCGATTTTTTTTTCTTTGACCAGAGGATTCTCCTCCAGAACTGCTGCCAAGACTGTGCGTAACAAATAATAGCAAAAGACCAAAAAAACAAGATGTTTAAACAGAAAGGGGAAATGAAAAAAAAATAATTGAAAAATGGGATCTTAAAAAGTGACAACACCTGAATTTAGCAAATATCAAAACATGTAAGCATTTGAATGAAAAAACGTAAATTGGTCTTTGAAGAGGAAATTGAAGCAAGGAAGATTTTAAAAGGTGAGAAAATTTGATGATTCAGAGCAAGCTTTTGGCTTAGGACACGTCTGTGATGATTGTATTTATTACACTGGAGAAAGATATGTTCCAGGGAGTTATCTTGATTACATGTGGTGCATAGCGGATTTTCATGAAGACCAAATCTATTTAGAAGAGCTGGCGTTATGATTGTTCGTGTAAAAATGCGAGTAATAACTATGTCTTCTCTCCTGTTTTTAAGTCATGGTATAAGCGTTTGAATGTTGGGAATGTCCCCAAGTTCTTGATATTTGCTGTTTTGGAAATTTAGATTGGGTCCCAACAGAGAATTCTTTTTCATTTGGGCGACAATATCTTCCATTGCAACCCATTCAATATTAGGATCTGATTCAGTGACATTTCTGGTTAACAAGTCAACTCTTTCGTTCCACGTAATTCCGGAATGACCTGGGGTCCATACTAAGACAATTTTTGGTCAAATTTGTTTCGCATATAAATCTTATGTGCAAGCTGAAGAATTATTCTTGGTGATCTGATAGATATGTTATTAAGACCCTGAAGAACAGAAAGACTATCTGTTAAGACGAGAATGTTATTTTCAGTGCCAACAAGATCATCTAGAGCCTGACAAATGGCCAGAGCTTCCGCCGAAAAAATTGAATTAATGTGGTGGGTTTGGTACGAGAATGACTCTCTGTTTGTTATACCAGCGATGAAGGTAATTGACCGCGATTTCGAAGCATCCGTAGCTATAATAAAGAAGTCTTTGAAGGTGGTGTTTAAAGTATCTTCAAAAAGCGATCTTATTAAGTTACTGGGTAGATTTTTGTTTTGAAAATCAAAAGTATGAAGATGTATGTCGCAGATGTCCTTCATTAGGAAACCAAGGTCATGCGGAATTCGAATGATAAGCTCCGGTTTGCGGTTAAAATTAGAAAGCATTTCTTGAAGCAAGTAAGAGTCTGCTTCCGTAAGATGAATTAGCCGATTCTCTTGAGAAAACGATAGGGTGGAGTGGCAACCATAAGCTAAATGCTTCAAGAAAAATTAATGAGAAAGTCTTTTGGTTTTATCCGAAATGATTTCTCGACCCGATATCTTTAACAAAACTATGTTTGGAGTCCAGAATGGCAATCCAAGTGCAACTCTAAGAGACATTGTTTGAATTGTGTCTAAAATTTTGGAATGTGATTGGGCAAGTTTGTTGAAAACAGGACAGAAGTAGAAAAATAAACTGATGATACTGTTGTCGGCAATTTCGACAAGTTGTTTTGTTCTTGGACCATGATTTTTGAAAGCAATTGAGTTCAAAGCGTTGAGTTTTCGATGCGCCTTTGTTCTGAGATTTCGGACATTTATATTGTTTTGCTTTGTTTTGGAGAAAAAGAAACCCAAGTATTTTAGGTATGGTTTCCATGGGAGGTTAAAACCAGCATATGAGATAACAGGAAATGTAGACATTTTTTTTTCTTGAGATATCAGCGATTGCACATTTTTCTGGGGATATAGAAAGTTTCCAATAATCACACCACTTTTTCACATTATCCATCGTATTTTGCAGTTTCCTAATGATATCATTACATATATGTTGTCGAGCATTACAACATATGTTGTCGAGCGAAGTATTTGAGCAGTAGATAAAAATATCATCAGCGAAAATCGAGCATTTAACACCTTCGTCTAAAGTTTCGTGAAAATCAAACATAAAAATAGCAAAAAGAATCGGGGATAACACATTACCCTGTGCTAACCCTTTAGGATGGGTTTCGAGCCTGAGAGTTGATTTCTCCAACGAATTTGAATTTTTCAATCCTGCAGGAAGTGATGATTGAATTTTGCAATGTCTCCGGAAATACCTATTGAAGACACTAAAATAAGACCATCGATATAAACCGAATCGTATGCACTCTTAATATCCAAATTAATTCCAACAAAAAAGTTTCTTTTTGAATGGGATTCCATAATATCACGGTGTATGTTATAGATTGCCAATTGATTGTCTCGAAGTGGTAAGAATCCAAAAATATCTGGGGGTATTTTTTTAAAAGACCAGAAGAAATTGTGTTAAACGATATGTTAAAATTCTTTCAAAATTTTTGCACAGACTGAGGTTAGAGCTATTGGTCTGTATGATTCTAATCTTGATTTGTCCTTTCCAGGTTTGAGGATTGGAACAATAAGCGAGAGCCTCCGATCTTGGGGGATTTTAGCTGTGGAAAAAATATCTTGAAAATATTCTGTGAGTGTACCAATTTGAGCTTTTGTTAGATTTTTGAACCATTTTGCAGGAATACCATCCGCTCCGGGAGAACTGTTTTTTGTTTTGTGGGTTGCTCTCTCGACTTCTTGAATACAGATTAGGTTATTGAGAAAAGAGTGGGATTCTTCGTTTAGATCTAACGGAATAGGTTCATGGTAAGTGCTATTTAAAAAATAGTTAAGAAACAGTTTACTTTGCTGAACAGGATTCGAAATATATCGGTTATTTTGGAAAATTATATAGGAGGTATTGATCTCCTGTTGTGAGTGGCTACTGATTTATCGAATCATGGTATAAAACAAACGAGGGTTGTGAGAGATACTACAAATGGAATCCCAATAGTTACGACTAGCGCTTTTCATACTCCTTCGGAGTTTAGATGTATATTTTTTTGTATTTTATCCAATCTGAAACTGAAATTTATTTTTGAGCTTCCGTTTTGAATTTTTTTTAAGAAATAAAAATTATGACACGCGATGTTCCACCAAGGAGGATTAGAATTATTCTTTAAAGTGGTGCGTTTGGTATTAGTTTTGATTTCTTCAGAAACCTTAGACATAATTTTAGACATGGTATTGTCTTGAAAAAAGAAGATTTGACCAATATTTCCCATAATCCTTTTCCAGTTAATAGATTTAATGGTGCGGACACTCTATTCTAGATTTGCCCATGTTGTTACAATTGGATTGTGATCACTTTCGATTGTCGAATCAATAACTTGACACGAAATTTGATGATAAATTGAGCTTGAACACAATGTTAGATCTAGGATGGAAGTATTTCTCGTATACGCTGTACATGTAGGGGAATCCGTGTTAAGGAGAACAAAATTTGAATTTTGAAGCCAATCAACGAACGTATTGCTTAAAGCATTGGAAAAGTTTGAACCCCACATGGAGTGATGCAGATTAAAATCCCCAAATATAAGTGCAGGTGACTCCAAAGAGTCAAAGAACGATTTGGCGGGACCAATGTCAAACCCCTGTGGTGCATAAATGTTGACAATGACAAATTTGATATTTCTAAAGACTACTTCAATAACAAGAATTTCGACATTATTATTATCAAAAGTAGGGGAGGGAATAATCCCACCAGAGGCGCTGTTTGGAATACCTGTTAACAATCCTCCATCTGGACGATTTGAACGACGAAAAGAAAAAAATTGCATACCCTTGTGGGATACAAAATCATCTTCTTTGAAAAAAGTTTCCTGAAAAATCCAGAAAGATGCAGTAGAGAAAGGGGGAATTCTTCAACCAAATTCTTTTATTTTTTAAACCTCTATAGTTCCACTGAAGAAAACTCATAAATTAAAGAAAACGAGAAAAATAAGGGGGAAGAGACCAATCCCCAAAATTAAACAAAAACGACAAACACACCAAGACAACTTGCAAAAGCCAACAAACAAACAAAAAACAACAACAAAGGCTGAACAATATCATGACCCTCCTGGGTCAGCTTGCCTCGAAGAGTTTTTAGCACCTTTATTTTGAGCAGCAGGTCTCTTTCTGTTAGGCGAGGATGTTACAGTGTCCTTCTGCGAGATTAGGTTAAAAATGTGCTGGAGAAGAGCTTCAAAAGATATTTCGAGCATTTTTACTAGGGCAACCGTCTGCTGTTCCATTTTCTCCAGCGTTGTTTGTACCATCTGCTCCATTTTTTGCGTAAGTGATGTTTCTAAGTTGGAGTTGCACATATTTGATTTGACCACTGTTGTGTATTCTTCATTAGTCGATCTGCTGAGAGTGCGTCGTGCTTCTCCTGATGTCATATGATTGCGGGATTTATGTTCCAAAACCTTTTGCTCCTTAATATAATGTGGACACGATTGTGATTGTGATGAATGAGGACCTTCACAGTTGATGCACTTGGCAGGAGTTTGGCAAGGACCAACATGTGATATTCAACATTGAGGACATATTTGCGATTTTTGACATGTGCGAGCATAATGAAAAAAAGAAAAACATTTTAAGCATTGCCTCGGACGATCAATAAATGGTCTTACTTTCTGCCGTATGAACCATAAGCGGACATATTCTGGAAGCTCTGTTCCTAATATTGTAACAAGGACTGGTGATATGTCATTAGTAGAATTGACTTTAATAAAACGACGCATATGTGTGATTATTAATTCATTATTTTCATTTAGTTCATTTGCTAACTCTTCAAGCGATGTAGATGTCGGGATGTCCGAAATCAAGAATCGCGATGTGAAATTTTCCCAGATAATATCCGTAGCGATCGGAGTGTTTAAGATTTTGTTTAACGAAAGCAATTTAGATGCACAAGTAGTATCCGTCGTGGTAAACATGATTTTACCTTGCTGTGTATAACGCATGTTTGTTATACTATTATGTTCAGGGATTTTCGATTTAATGTATGCATGTAGTTCAGCAGGATTATATTTTGGCATACGGTCTTTTTCTGTTTTATTTGATGCGGTAATATTTATTTCTTTGTATTTATAACGAAAGTGAATATATAAGTTCCTCCTTTGTTTTTTCGCTGAAATAGAGTCTGTCCGGAGCCATGGGAGCCAATGGATTTCGGTATTCTGAATGCGAATCTTCTTCTAGCATATCATGAACACAAAATGAAGAGTGTGACAGTTTCAAAGTGCAAAACTCACAAAGTGAGCAACAAGGAAGAAGATAAAATTCTCAATCTTACCTGAAAAACTTGAAACAAGAATTGTAGAACCAACAAGAAAAACAAGAAACAAACCAGCCAAAAAAGTTGGAATAGTGACCTAAACGCAGCCAGGCAGCAGTTTTCGGAGGGAGCTCCTACACTACGACCTAACCTCACCGCCTCAAAAACCTCTAAAAACTAAAAACTAGATAGTCCCCCCCCATCTTAAATGTAATTAAGAATCAAAACATTATGACATTACATTAACAAAGAATAAACATTATTCCATTCTCTGAATTATTTTGTTGACATCAGATGTTCTTGTTTCGAGATGCAATTTAATTTAATTCTGTTAATGTTCCGTTTGGAAGCAGCATCAGAGCCGTAATTTTGAATCCTAGTCAGATACTGAGGACGATACCTGAGCCTTGATCAATTCTCGAACAATAAAATGGTCAGTGGAGTACAAACAATAGGTTTAAAGGATTCACAGCCATTTATCAGTCCAATAGTAGAGACTCAAACGAGTTCATTGTGAACCTTATTTTGAAACTAGCGTTTTATAGATGGAGGGCTAGTTTGCTGTTTTTAGGTTATGGTAATTTATATCAAAATCGAATTGAAAGATTTATGCTAGACTTAATTTAAGCCACGGATTTCAATAGAATTATTTTAAATTTAGTTTAAAACAATAAGGTAACTGTACTAAATTGAACTTCTATCACGTTTTTCTTTTGTTAAAAAATCCTTTTAATCCAAATTTTCTCATCGTCCTAAAATGAGGATAGCATAACATAAGTGTTTTTTATGTAAGTATTTTAATTTAAATTAACACAGTTTATTGATCAAGAGGCATTTAATTATACATTTTCCTTTATTACAAATTTAAATTAATATTAAATAATTTTTAGTAAATTTTTAAAATACCAATTTTTGCAAGACTTTCAACTTGAACTTTTCAGCTCAAACTTTATTTATTCATTTATTAAATGTGTTCAGCTCCAAGAAAAACATTTATACAAGTTTATTGAGAAAAATATTCTATTTTTGTGTATTAGTTAAAAAATTGCAAAGTAAGGTAATTATATATATATATATATATATATAGACTGCATCCATGGTATTGTGCCTTTTCAACAACTTTTGAGTGCTCCTCTGTTTTTATCATCGTTTATTCCTGGAAATACCGTATTATTTTTGGTTTCTCGGTTTTGGATTTTGATTAAACTACGACATGCAGAACGAAAGTCAAGAAATTGCACGGGTCGCTGTAAAGCCACCCACATTTTGGAGGGCAAACCCTGAGATATGGTTTAAACAGATGGAAAGTCAATTCACGCTAGCTGGAGTCACTACCGAATTGACAAAATTTCACCACGTGGTCTCCGCCTTACAACCTGAGGAGCTGGCCGTGGTCGGTGACATCATACTTAATACACCGACCGAGGATCTTTTCACCGCGATTAAAAAACGACTGTGTGATCAATATGCAGATTCTGAGTCGCAGCGTCTAAGAGACTTAATATCGGGAATGCAACTCGGGGACCGACGCCCATCACAACTTCTATTGGAAATGAGGAGCAAGGCTGGTACGAAAATGAATGATGATTTGCTAAAATCTTTATTTTTGCAAAGACTACCGACAAACGTGCAACAAATTTTGGCGATTTCAAATGACAATTTGGATAAGCTTGCCGAGATGGCAGATGGTATTATGGCAACAACTAGTGCCTCCTCAGTAAACGCAGTAGCGGTTTCCACAGATGAGCCAGATTTGCGGACGATGTTAAGTGAAATAACTACCCGCCTCTCTCGTCTAGAATCCCGTCCACGTGGCTATTCAAGAAACCGCAGTAAACAACGTTCTTCAAGCCGAAATAGACAAACGGAGAATTCAGCGCACTGCTGGTACCACAGAAGATTTCAACAAAGAGCTACGAAGTGCCGACCCCCCTGTTCCTTCCATGCGGAAAACCGCTAGAGCCGTCATCCAATCAAAAGGGTGACGGCGAGGCGACGATTCACCGTCTGTATTTGGCAGATAAAACATCTTCTTCACGATATCTTATCGATACTGGAGCGGATGTCTCCGTGGTTTCTCACACTGTCTATAAGCCAAGCAGCCAAGCTGCGCGAATGTAACTGTTTGCTGCAAACGGGACAGTGATTCCAACCTTCGGACAACGCCTGCAGAAAGTTGATCTTGGCCTAAGAAGGGATTTCCACCGGCCTTTCATAATTGCTGCTGTGTCACAACCCATTATCGGAGCCGATTTCTTACGCCATTTTGGACTTGTAGTGGACATTAAGAACGGTGTTTTGATAGATCCATTAACCACCTTGCAGACAAAAGGAACTTTATCTGCTGGAAATTGCACTGCTGTTAAAGCAATCATTGAGGACTCTAAATTCCACAAATTGCTAGCAGAATTTCCTACGCTTATTAAAGCAAATTTTACTCCAAATAAAGTTGTTCACGAAGTGGAACATTGGATACAAACAAAGGGACCACCTGTTTTCTCGAAACCCAGACGATTGCCACCAGATAAACTGAAAGCGGCGAAGCAGGAGTTTGAATTTCTTGTAGCTTCTAGAGTTTGTCAACCGTCCAAAAGCTGTTGATCAAGCCCGCTACATATGGTTCCAAAGAAAAATGGAGATTGGCGACCATGTGGGGATTTTCGTCGACTGAATAGTGTCACCGTTCCAGACAGATACCCTGTACCCCATATTCAAGACTGTTTTCAAGTTTTAGAAGGAAAAACCATTTTCTCTACCTTGGATCTCGCTAGAGCTTATTATCATATTCCTGTTCGTAAAGAAGATGTTCCTAAAACTGCAGTAACAACTCCGTTTGGCCTTTTCGAGTTCTTATTCATGCCATTCGGATTGTCTAATGCTGCAGCAACATTCCAGCGATTCATCCACAAAGTCTTGGGTGAATTTATTTTTTGTGTGCCTTACTTTGACGATGTTCTGGTTGCGTCAAATGATGAAGAGGAACACTTAGCTCATTTGAAACAGATCTTCCAGAGATTTTCAGAATATGGAGTTACCCTAAACGTGAATAAATGTGTTTTAAGAAAAGCTTCAGTACAATTTCTGGGACATTTTGTGACTTCTAAAGGAATTACCCCGCTTCCTGAAAAGATAAAGGCAATTACGAATTTTCCACAACCCGTTACGATGAAAGAGTTACGTCGTTTCCTGGCCATTATAAACTTCTATCGAAGATTTATACCTCGAGCTGCGCAAACTCAAGCAGTTCTTAATGATTACCTTAAGGGTTCCAAAAAGAACAACAAATCGACAGTAAACTGGACCGTTGAAGCTGAAACTGCCTTTAGGAAGTGTAAACAGGATTTAGCGGAGGCAGGAACTCTTTGTCACCAGGTGTTAAATGCACCATTGGCAATTGTTGTGGACGCCTCAGATACAGTTATGGGCGCCGCTTTGCATCAACAAATCGACAAGGAGTGGCAACCACTTGGATTTTATTCTAAGAAACTCTCACCATCCCAACGTAATTACAGTGCTTATGACAGGGAGCTCTTAGCTACATACATGGCTGTGAAATATTTCAGACATATGGTGGAGGGTCGTCCATTTACCATCTTTACTGACCACAAACCCCTCAAATTTGCTTTCAGACAGAAGGAGGATAAATGCTCGCCAAGGCAGCTACGCCACTTGGATTATATCAGTCAATTTTCCACCGATATTCAGCATGTGAAAGGAATTGACAACGTGGTTGCAGAGCCCTCTCCAGGATAGACATTGCAACGATAGAAACACCGTCAAACATTAATTTCCAGGAAATGGCCAAAAACGAAAAAAAGTGATAAAGAACTGTCAGAATTATTGTTGCACCCTGATAAATCTTCTCTAGTACTTCAACCTTTTGCAATAGGCGATCCTGTCGTTGAGCTGTTTTGTGACACGACCAACGACCGCATTCGACCATTCGTACCGGAAGTGGATAGAAAAAAGGTATTCCACAGTCTGCATTCTATCTCACATCCTGGGATTAGAGCTACGGGCAAGCTAGTGGGAGAGAGATATGTCTGGCCGGGAATGAAGTCAGACGTAAGAGCATGGGTTCAGCAATACCTGGCTTGTAAACGTTCAAAGGTTGTACGTCATACCCAAAGCAGGCTTGGAGTCTTTATTCAACCCAGCGCCAGGTTCGAACATGTACACATGGATATAGTTGGTCCGCTACCTCCTTCCGAAGGTTTTCGATACTGCCTCACATGCGTCGATCGTTTTTCGAAATGGCCAGAGGCTTATCCTATGGTGGACATCACAGCGAAGTCAGTGGCCTCAATCTTCTACGCCGGATGGATTGCAAGATTCGGACCTCCTCTTCGGATTACAACGGACCAAGGCACACAATTTGAAGCTTCACTTTTTGGTGCCCTGGCAAAATTCCTAGGTACTGCTCGACATCGCACAAGTCCTTACCACCCATCTGGAAATGGTCAAGTTGAAAGATTCCACAGGCAGCTAAAGGCGGCTATCAGAGCTCATGCCACCATTCACTGGATTTCTACTCTCCCTACCATCCTTCTCGGTTTCAGAGCAGCGTGGAAGGGAGACCTGAAGGCAACTGTAGTGGAGATGGTATATGGAACGACTATCCGGCTACCTGGAGAGTTTCTAAGTCCATCACTCGGAACAGCGGATCCAGCCACTTTCGTTGGAAGGCTGAAGGCCACCATGCAAAAGTTGCTACCATCAAACCCCCGACAGCAAGAGCATAGAACAGTATTTGTCAATAAAGATCTTTCAAACTGCTCTCATGTGTTTCTGAGGACAGATACATTAAGAAAGGGTCTACAACCGCCTTATGAGGGCCCATTCCAGGTTATGGAAAGAGGAGATAAAGTCTTCAAACTGCTCATTCGTGGAAGGGAAATTACGGTTAATATAGACCGGGTTAAACCTGCCTACATTGCAAAAGATGAGGATCACCCTACTTCACTTGTCGAACAAGAGACGGAGGCATCGAAAGAGGAAACATCTACTTCTCCAAGTGTCATTCCAACTGCCATAGTTACATGCTCAGGTCGACGTGTACATTTCAGGCGGTACCTGTAACTACTGGAAAGAAATCTCGCTATCGCTGGAGGGGGGCTACTGTAGTGGTCCCGCCGCGAAGCGGATGGAAACAGGAGAAAATTCACACGGCGGAAGAAACTGAGTGATTCGGCAGATTCAAAGTACGGCGGAAGAAACTGAGTGATTCGGCAGATTCAAAGCACGGCGGAAGAAACTGAGTGATTCGGCTCATGTACTTTCTACTAGTGGCGTTGGCAACAGCTGCTAAGATGATTCAAAATAAATAACGGCCAGAAGAATTCCAATGTTATCGTTTGCTATTTAATTTTGATGTAGTTCAAGCTTTGGATATATTTGATTTTTACCTAACTGTAAATAACTTTAGTATTATTAAATAGTATGTTTGAGTTAAATCGGAATTGTTTAATTCATAGACTTCCCGATATATATATATATATATATATATATATATATATATATATATATATATATATATATATATATATATATATATATATGATAGTACAATAATTTCTTCTACCTAATCTCTTTCAGTTACTAACGCAGATAATTCTTCCTTTCCCTGTTGCAGTCGAGGGTTACAGTAACACAGTGGTAAGGAGAATTTCCAGGTTCGAAACCTGATTCCATGAATAATATTTTTTGTGTATGGGTCAGATGCACTCTAAAACAGACGTCTTTGGCGAAACATCCGTTTTCGTGGTTCTAAATGGAGAAGAGGGTGCTGAAATGGTTATCTTCATCCTCCGATAGGGGCTCCAAATTATGTGATCCTTCCAAAATTAACTA
>JAOUZG010019564.1:1480945-1517983 GCA_026289955.1 Argiope argentata
CCCTCTTAAGGCACTGCAGAGGGGTCATCTAATTACCTCTTTTTTCTCCTTTGAAGGCATTTAAAAGGGGTCCTTTAATTAGCCCTTTTCCTACGTTTCAAAGCACTGCAGATGGGTAATCTAATTAGACCATTTTACTCATTTGAAGGCACTGCAGAGGGGTCATCTAATTAGCCCATTTCCTCTTTTTCAAGGCACTTCAGAGGGGTTATCTAATGAGCATTTTTCCTCCCTTTGAAGGCCCTGCAGAGAGGTAATCTAATTAGCCTTTTTTTCTCTTTTGGCAGAGGGGTCATATAACTAGCCCTTTTCCCCTTTTGATGTCACTGCAGAGGGGTCACTTAATTACCTTTTTTTCCCGTTTTAAGGCACTGCAGAGGTGTAATCTAATTAGCCTTTTTTCTCCCTTTGAAGGCACTGCAATGGGGTCATCTAATTAGCCACTTTTCTCTCTTTGAAGACGCTGCAGATGGGTCATATAGCTAGCCATTTTTTCCTTTCAGGCAGCTGTAGATTTTTCCATAAACCATGCAAGATTTATAAAATTTTAAAGTAATATCTTGATTATTTTATATTGCTGAAATCATGGATATTTATGAAAATACACAGAGTTTTTATTTTACTCTTTATCGGCTTTTAAAAGGGGTCGATATTCATTTAATACATTTTTCAGGAAGGCTTCTTTCAGGTTTAAGAATTATTTCTATTTTATTTCTGATGTCAGAATCCGTGATGTGATGAAAAGTTACGAAACTAGGCATGTTTATTTGTATTACTAGAAATGCTTGATAATTATTAAATGAAGGCAAAGGAAAAATCCAGAGACGGTGGTATAGAAGATCTCGTAAGTAGACGAAAGAGAAAACTAAATATTATAACAAAATTAAGTTTGAAATACACTTTTATAACTTATTTTAGAAGCTTAAATAAATAAAAATTAAACTAATGTATTTGCCATGAATAATTTTTCAGTTTCAAAATTTGATTGCTTGACCACTGTTATGTCAATTCCATTTAGAAAATACGTAAAGATCACTACCATGTTATAGTTTTATAGCGGCAAAAAAATCGTTTAAAAATGAAAATAAGAGATAACAATTTTATTTAGATATTTAACATTACGTAAATAAAAAGGCTTAAAGAGGAATTCAAAAGCGCCAAAAACTCAGTTCTAAAAAAGCGCCAAACTTTCTAATCAATACTATTACGTACAAGGGGGGCGAGGCTCAGGATAATTCAACGCCTGTGGTCTTAAGTTGTTAAAATGCGCCACTACAGCTCTTACAAGCCATGAGATATTGATAAAGTAAATATTTTTTCGCAGTGCTTACATACAACGAGATTTCGATATGGATTTCTCACACAGGTCGGTTCTGATTAGGAAAATACAATTATCTGGATAATTTTTCCATATAATTACACAGATTTCTGAATATTTCCATCTCTTCACACGGATTGTATGAAAGTGCAAATGTTAGCATTTTTACAAAGCTTATCTTTAATTATGTATAAAATTAAATAAAAAAAGTGGAATAGGATAAGAAAATAAGAGAATACTCTATAATGAAGTTACTGTGGGTTAAATTTAGATAAAACTTTGGAAATTAATTAGTGTTCAATTTAGATTTTATAATATAATATGCGTGTGTGTATTTAAAACTTTGAAATTTTTGAGCTAAATTTCTAAAATTTTTCCAAACGCTCTCAAGCAGCAATAAATAAACAGAATGAAATAGTCTTATCTATAATAGTAAAAGAATTTATAATAATTAAATTCTAATATCTATAATAATTAAAGAATTTACTTGGGACCATATAAAATATGTTACCTTTTTCTCTTTTTAGAGTAGCAGTGTCCATTATTATTAATATCGAATTCAGAAGATATTAGTCAATTGTCAGGTGAATCCCCCTCCCCCCACTCTTTCTGTTTTTTAGAAGCGAAATTCTCAGTAAAAAATATTCAGTAATTATTTTCCAGATGTAGAGTATTTTAAATTGGTAGAATGGCCTCATTTTAAACCACTGAATTATAAATTTTATTTCTATTATGGAATATTTTTATGGCATTTTTTTAATAATAATTAAAGCACTCTGTAGAGCTAGCTTCCTGGGATAGGGATAATGTATCTTCCCCGTGATTTGGGTGTTGCAGGTTTGCGTGGCTGACATGGACTGCGAGAGCAACTGGTGTTGTGACGAGTGAGAGAAGGAGAAGAGCCGATGGGTACCGAAGTATGGGGTATAGGGAAGCTGCCTGGTCCAATCAGTAAGCTGTGAGATGGGGAGAGCTTGGACCTAACTCTTTGTGAAATAGGAAGCTCTCTGCATGTGACCAATAGAAGCGGATAGCGGAAGAACGATCATGCAATGTTAACGGACTTAGAAAGCTTTATCGGGAGAAATATCCACCAGGCAGCTATAATCGACAACATTTTTTTGTGATCATCTGCGCATTGCGATCTTTCTATTGCAGTGTTTATAATGTTTGCAGATAGTTATACAAATGCATGATAGTCCCTTCAAATTATGTTTATTTTATAAATTCAGATAATTATGAATTCCGTCGGTAACGATGAAGAGTTTCAGAATATCTGCTATTATTGTGATAGTCCAGAAGATTAAGAATTTGTTATGCTTTAAATTTTTTTTATGTGTTTGTCATGGCAATTATATTTATGTTGTCTGATTTTCAGATATTTTATAAAATTAATCCTTTTTTTTTATCCTTTTTAGCCATGCATTGCAAGACTTCTAAATTCTACCTTAAATTGTATTCATAATAATTTGTTTTGATATTTGAAAAAAGTTTATATTTATAACATTGTGTAGAATTCATCTTATATTTTCCAAGGAACAATTAGATGCATTTTGTAGTTTTAATGTCTGTAATAAAAATTTCAAAATTGTGTATAATTCTTCTAATTTATTATTCTTAGTCTGTTTCAAATTTTAGTAGACTTTTTCTTCCATTTAGCTAAGCAAAATTTCAAGTAAAAATATTAAACTATTTATTCCCTAAAATCTTGTGAATGAATGTGATGATATAAGTAATTTATAATTTTTCTGTAAGAACGCTAAAGTTTTAGTTCAGAAACATTATAAACATGTATAATTTATAATGTTTAAATTATATAATTATAAACGGTATAAAATTATTAATATTTATAATTCATGAATTTAAACAAAAAAAATGAAACTTTTATTTAAATTAAAATGCTCATGAATCAAAACTTTAAAAACATATTAATATTATTTAAAAGAATGAGAAAGTAATTTTACACCTTAAATTAAAAAAAAAAAACGTTTTGAAAAGTCTCTGCTTCTACATCAGTAGTCCCAGATGGGAAAAAATTAAAATCATAAATCATTTAGAGTTGTATTTTTAAAAGAAGAAAAAATTGATAGTTGTTCTTGAATTACTAATGAATTTTGCTTTTGATAAATGCATATCAATCATGGAGGTGAAAACTTGTAGATTTGTTGTCTTATCTTACTTGCCTAAATACAGAAAACTATTTCACCTGGACAAGATAAAGTTATTCCGTGACTGACTACCTTTTGAGTAAGCAGTCGTGTTAAATTTTATCTAAATATTCTTCATTTTAAAAATCCAAAGAATTGAGGTGTGGTATAAAATTTTACTTTTACCTCTCTTGATAAACATTTTATTATTAATTTAAACTAATGATTTAATGTCTGATGCTACCATAATAAAAATTTGAACATTCATCAAACTTAAAGTAAATACAGAAACCAAAACTGTTTATTCTTTAAAAGGAAGCTCTTACCACTGAAGGGGGAGGGTGAATACAGTTGCAGAATAGTTCAATTTTATCACAGTTAATAGGACAAATGGCTTTTTTCCTTTGCCAGAACTGAGTTTTGAAACATAATTCATCATTATTTTTTTTATCTTGCAAATTATTTATTAGACTGAAATAAAATTTAAGGAATGATTGATATCAGTATAAGCATATTTCTTTAAATTCTCCTTTCAAAAAAGTTTCAGATCAAATTCCTTTGATAGGGTGTATCATACTTATTATATTTTAATTATTAAGCACACAATGTACTTTTATTTCAAAAATAGTTATATTATTCCATTAAAAAATACATGGATTAATACATGAAATTTTTAAGTTGCAGATTTATTAAATTCTTATAAAAACTGGGAAACATGATGTAAACAATCCTGGATTTTATAAATTAAGATTAATATACTAGTTGGAATATTTATTATTATGTATAAGTATAGTATATATTTTTTCTCTCTTAAAATTTTTACAAAAATAAGGTATAGAATTTATGATTTTTTTATCAATTTTTAGTTTAGTTTTATCAGCTCACATTCTAATTCAAAAAGAAAAAAAGAAAGGAAATATTCTTAACCAAAGTATTAAAAAAAATGAGAATACGAAGAAAAACTGCAGCTTCAATTAATATGGATTATACATCCTTGTTGCTCAAAAACCTTTTAAATAATGTTTTCTGAAAAAAAAAAACTTTATTTTAATTTTTTTTTCAGAAATTCCTCAAAGGAGGATAAATTTCCTTAAGTTTTCAAAATTATATTAAACTTAATTTCTTGATAAGAGTATTTGATCTCCAACATTTTTAAATAAAGCATTTTTTTTTAAAAAAATTAAGGTTAATCCTTATTTTTACTTTAAATATAGAAACAAACAAACATCATACTTTTTTAACTTACATCCTTAATACAGTGCTTAAGACATATAAATTTTACTGTCATTTTTCAGGAAGTTTCATTAAATTTTTAAATATTTAAGAAACCAAAAATCAATTCTATTTTTAAAGTTTGTTCAGATTTTTATTTATACGATATTTTTTTCAGTAAATTTAAAAATACGCTTCTATTTTTTTTTTTTTTTGAGTCGGAAATGATGAAGTATTTCAAACATTTTTAATTTTCTAAATACGAAAAAATTCATCCTGCTCTTAGCATTGACGTAAGCGAATAGCGAGAGAATGATCATAAAACACAGTGAATATTACTAATTTCCTCCAGTTAAATCTGAGCATGCGCAGTAATATTCATTCGTCTACAGAAAATTTCTAAGTCCGTTAACATTGCATGATCGTTCTTTCGCTATCCGCTTCTGTGACCAATAGGTCCTGTCACCAAACACGACTGTTTGTGGGAGGATTGTTCCTGAAAATTGCATCAATGGGTAAGGAACTTTCTTTACATTATTGAACTCTTGTTTGAGAGCTTCCATTGGACAGATCGTATCGATTGTTACTTTCTATCGCGATCCGAGACCTGTAATCGAAATATCATCAGTAAGATCATACCAAGGATTTGAATCACACCCCTCTTTGAAAAGTATTGATCACTGTCATAGGTGACTTTTTGATACTAGTTTTATAATAACCGTTTTTAAAAAATACTTTATCCCTACTAGTTGCAATGCAATTAGAAATCACCGTTCAATTAAACTTCTATACTGCTGTCGCACTACAACAGAGAACCATTTTTGAGCAATGCTCTTAATTATTGAAAATAAATTATTCCATATAAAATTTTATTTTGCATAAAGTTAATGAATTTTTAAAATTTAATTTTAAAATTTTTTGAACCATCACAAATTAATTTTGTTTCTTATCTTAAAACCTTTTACTTTAGTTTCGTTTTATGTGTTTATTTTTCTGCAAGTCGTTATTCTGGCCATGACTTTGTAACTGAAAACAAAAATAAACAGTAGTTGAAGGAAATTTGAAATCCATCGTGATGTTCTTAAAATAAAACCTGAAAAAATTATTTTTATTTAGTTTAGAAATAAACTAAGCTAACTAATTTGAATCAACATAGAACTCTATTTTTCTCCTTTTAATCTATATATCTTATCAACTATATTTACGATTTTGAGATCAATGGTCGCAATTTTTTCCTCATCTCCCATTTAAATTTTAGTAGTAGTAATAGAATAAAATACTAAATTCAGGTAACATATAATATCGCTACGAACTGTAGCATTTATCATCATTCTATAAAATAGAATAGTTTCATTCTATAAAATAGAATTTAATGCTATTAAATAAATTTTCGTTATTACGTTCTAAATTTCCTACTCTTTAATTTTGTAGTGTTAAATTATGATGAAAATAATTTAATACTGAAAAAAGCTTTTGTAACAAGTGTTTAATGTTGAAGTATATGTAGTTTTTTCTACTGCAATGAAGCCGATTTTTTAAATGAATTATTTTATTGCTTTTTCCTTTTTAGATTTATTTCTTTATTAATAATATTGTAATATGAATAGAAATTTTTTTATGGAAATAAATTCAGAATTATAAATTTTAATTTGTTTATGTATAATGTAATTATGCTAATGAAAAAGTACATTTGGAAATAACTAATGATAAATCAATTAAAATCTTTATAATGTTTTAGGTAACAGAATGTTGTGTTTCATTTTTAAGAATATGAAGTATAATACCCTTTTCAGAAGATTAACAGTTCAAAATGCATTAATCTCACCCAGGTAAATTAATTAATTTATTTATATGATGCTATACATACTTTTAAGAAGAATGTAATGTAAAATAAAACTTTAAAATGTAATTTTTTCATACCTGATTTATTGAATTCTGAATAATTTTAATGAAGGTTTCCCAAACTTAAAATTTATTTGGTAGATTCAAAATCTGCCATTGAAATAACTTATTTTGAAAAAAAAAAATTGAAATTATTCAATTGCTGATTATAATTTTTAATTTTATAGTGACTGAAATTCTTAATATAAACTGTCTATACTTTCAACTGTTTAAATTTTTATAATGTATGCCATTCCTTTTTTGCAGATTTTCACGCAGTTATGCTAAAGAAATTCATTGCATCAGAACATATAAACTGACCATTTCAAAGAGATTAATAGAGGAAGCAAAAAACACCTTTAGGAAATATCAAAGTTCATTTTCACAAAAAGCAGCAAAAAATTTTAAATTATATGGAACTACTTTTAGTTTGTGTCTGTTTTTTCCTCTAAAGTCATTAGTTGTATTGTGTGAAAGTCAACCATCTCATTCAAGATTAGTTGGAGTTAATAGCATTGAAAAATTACATCAAGAAGCCAAGTTTGATTGGAAGAAATTTTATGATATTGTAAAAGATGAAATCGTATATATATTATTGGCAGTGGTGGTAAGAATGTAATATTATTATGTATATATTAATATAATTCTCTGATAATAATAAATGATGGAACAAAGCTTGTATTTAAACCAATATAAAAAATTAATTATTGATAATTGATATTAATTGATAATTATTGATAACTTTTTATTAATAATTTAATTAAAATTTATATTTTATTATTTCAATTAGTGATTATATGACTAAGGATTGAAACTTTTCTCATCATACTTTGGGAATTTGTAGAACTTTTTCCGGGGAAAAAAAATGGGAAACACTCACACTTATTTTGTTTTGTATTGTAGTTTGATATTTTTTTTGCACTTTACGAAAATGGGGATTCATATTAAGGTCATGTGAACAAATAAAATATTAATAAATAATCACTATAATTCAAAGTACTTACTATATTTTCATTACTATATTTCATGAGAATATTTACTATATTTATATTAGAAATAATATTTCTTTCTCATTTATTCAAAAAATAAATATTTTAATGATTAACTGTTATTTTGTTTCTGTATAATCATATTGACATAAGTCTTCCATGTTTTTAATCTAACTCTTCTAATCTCATATTTCAAGGATTTATTGAAAAATCATTATTTACATCCAAATGTTTCTCCTCTTATTACATTTTCAATAGCTGACAACTCTTAAAACTAAAAAAAGGCTGAAAATCTTAAAACTTAAAACTTCTAATTTAAGAAAAATGCTAGTTAAATAAAGTTTATAATTCTTTTTTGAAAATTTCAAGAAACTAAAATATCATGCAATTTTTGTCACACTGTATTAAAACATTAATCAGTTTTTGAATCTGTATGTCTATAAATTTTATTCAATGAATTTATGAAAAGTGCATTTGCTGCTTATCTAATGAAGCTTTTCAATATATATCTATATATAGGTACTTTTTGCATAAAAAATACTTATAACAATTTTCTTTGGCCCTGGCAGTACTTTGGGTGTAATAACCAATGTGGGCCTTAAAACTTCATCTGAAATTTTCCTTTTTTTTGCTGTCACAATTATGACAATTTACTTTGAACTAGGTACCAACTCAGGGAAGAGTAATGCAATTATTTAAATAATCACATTAATAATAAACTAATATTTTTCTTGTCTCTTTAAATTTTTGAAGCCATTTATTAAATTAAACTATCATATATTTATATAATAATAAAAATAATAATAATTGAAAAGTGCATGGATGCTTTAAAATTAATAAAGTGTAAAAAATAAATATTTTAAAATCTAAGATATCAATAGTACATTATTCTATAAGAAATTTGAAGGGAAAAAATCTATATATCATGATTTAAATATTTTTAGTAATATTTCATTATTATGATTTAATTATAGGAAGTATAATAGTTTTTTTCTTTATTTTTAGAGTGCTCTGATTGTTGCATTATTAAATATCAAAATACCAATTGTTTTGGGTGATATGGTGAATGTTGTATCTTCATTTCTGAATGACGATGGCTATGAAAAAGATGCTGCTACATTTTTTAGTGAACTCAGAGAGCCAGCTATTCAACTTGTGTACATGTATTTAGCTCAGGTAAATATTGCAACATTAGAAACAAATTTTTTTTGTCTTTCTGAAGTAAGCTAAAGGGCTAATCATAATTAGCTGAATTATAATTTTTTTTATTTTACTGAAATTTGTGACTTTTTTAAATCACTAAAATAAGAAAGATCTTGTGGCATAATAACAAAAACATTAAGTAAACAAAACAAAACAAAACAAAACAAAATCTTAGTTTAATTAGTGTTATATTTTAATATTCGGCCATATTAGCTCTGATGTGCATTGAAAAGTTTTTTTTGGATTGATATTTTCTATAAAATAAGAATTTTTAATTTTATATTTTTAAATTTCATTATTTTTTTTTCTTAACTTATATCTTCTTATGTAAATTAGAGAATCCTAAATTAATAATTATATTATTTTTCAAAATTTAAGTAAAAATAATTTTAAATTTAAAAATTGAAATATGAGATAAAATTGATTATATATTAAAAGATAGGTCTCATAATGGTTATTGCATAGGCCTGCAAAACACCTAGGTCCACCTTTATGAAGAATTGCTATTATGTTCAAAATCTAATTTCCATCCAATATTAACTGCATGTGCAGACTTGTTATTCATTAAAATTCATTAAATATTTGCCCATTGGTGTGATATGGAAGTTTTGAATCTCGTGTTTTTCTAATTTATGAACCATTATTCTGCATTGGTTCATAAGTTAGACATAGCATATTTTTGATGTAACTTCAAAAAAGGGTTCTAATCTAACAAATATTTTTTTTTAACTTCACATTTCTTTTAAAATTATATTCCATCTGTAGATTATATGAATACATTCCAAAAACATAAAATTGTTCTTACATTTCTGAATAAATAAATAGTATACAAAATTATTATGCAATTAGTTATTACTGAAACATATTTAACAAAGTTTATTTTAAATATTCTCTGTATTGCTTTTGGTTTTGGATTATTTTTCTTCATATGAATAAGCCTCTTACTTATTAATTTTTTGATTATCATTAGCAAGAGGAATAAAACATTTTAAATATGGAAAAAAATTGAAGTGAAAAATAAGCATTAAACAAATTATCATTTAGGGATAAGATTGAAATAGAAAAATAACTATATTCTTTCAGAATAATTTTTCATGCACCCATTATTTTCCATACAAATATTTTTTTCTCTATATTTCCTTTAAAATAAATTTCATATCATGATTCCAGTTCATGTAAGGATTGTTATTAAATAAGGACTCAATGTTTCATGTGTTATTTCCTCTACTATAATAAAAATTATTCTTTACAGAGCTTATTTACCTTTGCTTATATATCAATTCTGTCTGTATCTGGTGAAAGAGTGGCTCGTAATATGAGGAAAGAACTTTTTGCCTCTGTTATTGAACAAGATATTGCTTTTTTTGATGCTCACAAGACTGGAGAAATTTCAAGCAGGTATATAGTTTCTCATTTTTATCTATATATACATTAGTGTCAAATACATTTTATTATAAATTTTCTTTAGAAAAATGTTTATTTTATGCTTTTGCAATTTCCACTAATATTTACTTAAATTTTCCCTTGTGTATATTTTAATGCAAGATGATATGCAGTCATTCAGAAAAAAAGTCACCAGCTTTATTTTGGTATTGCTCAACATTGAATTGTAAAAATGGATATCAATGGATAGGACTCAACATAAGCTTAAATATTTTTAGCTATAAATTTCAGAATTTGTCATCTATATATTGAAATAATAATAATAGTAAACCTGTAAAATTTCAATTGGTAGTATCCATTTTTCTCACTTTCAAAATTACATCAAATCTTAGACCCAGAAACCAAATTTCATTAAAACAGACCTGCTTATTTTGAAATTATTATATACAAAATTTTCACTGTTTTGATGTTAAAATATGAACACTTATTCATGCCTTGAAAAATAATACAGTTATTGACCTAATTTTTTTTGCTGTAAAAATGGGAGGCAATCTGCATATTTTGTCCACATATAATTACAAAGTAATTGTTAGCATACAATTATTTTAAAAATTAAAATTCATTTTTTTAATTTTAGCATATTTAAATTTGGGCAATAAGGCCATTTAATGAGGCCATGCAAAATTTCAGCTCATTAGTTATAGTTTTTTTTTGTTATATTAAATCTTTTGTAATGCATTTAAAACAATGACTTTAAAGGATGCATTAATGAATTTTAAATTATCAACAACTTTTTATTTGGCTTTCAACTGCTACTGTTCATGCATTTTAAGATTTTTTTCTAATAAAAATTTGTAAGATTATAACTGTTTAACCAGTTATTTAATTTGTCTATTCTTAAACTTTTATATATATATTACTTTTAGATGTATTAAATTCAATTTTTAATTCTTTTTTATTGATTTTGTTACTACTTATTGAAAAAATACTATTAAATTTTCTATGATCATTTGATTGAATTCATGTTGTTGTGTTTATCAACAATGCTATATTATAAATTTTCAATTTTTAATCTAGTTACTTTGTAAAGACATCCTGTGAATAATTATTCCCATATGTATACATAATTGTTTGTATAATTAAGTGTATTTTAATTATTCTCATAATTATACCTGCTTTTCTATTTCTATTCTTATCACAAGTAACAATGCATGATGAATAATAGCTTAAAAATATGCTATAATAATGAAAAGTAAAGATTTGTTGAATAAATAAGTGAAAATTTAGAATAAAATTTTAAAATCTGCATTCCATGTTTGTAGCACATAAATATCCTTTTTTACGTATTTTCATGTAATGAAATAATCTTTCATAATCTCAAAGCATTTGCTTAGAATATAAAATTACTGGTACAGCATGGAAGAAAACTGTTTTTTTTTAAACCAGTGCATGAAATCAACCTTTTTTTTTAATGCTTATAATGCAAAATAAAGTATCATTTCATGTCTATTTGTGAGTGATAAATAAAGATAATAGGGAGAGTATTTACTGATAAATGAATTACGATAGTTTGAAAATCATCAAAATATGTTTATTTTTCTCTCAATTGATAAGATATTGACTTAAACTTGAAAATTGATATATATATATATATATATATATATTGAAATAATACATTATATATTCAATTTTATTTCTTTTGTTTAACAACAAAATTTTCCATTTTGATGTTTTTAGGATAGTGATAATTCATGCTCAGATGTATTTTAGATGAAACTTTCCAATGTTTTTGATTATTATTATTATTATTGTAAAAAGTACCAAGCTTCTACCAGAAGTTTTCACTTCAAATAATTTCTCTTGTATCAAATGTAATCGATTGAAATAAATAGATTGTAATTTAAGATATCACAATGCCTATGATACCATATTAGGTACAATTGTACTTCTAAGTAATTTTTCCCTTGAAGAATCTAATCATGACTTTAAAAAAGCATGTTGCTATAGGAAATTCCAGAATTCAAGATTAAATATGTCAACAATCTCTTTTAAATATTTTAAGTACATTTCTTTTAATATACATTATTAAATTTAAAATAGTATTTTTAGTGATTATAGTATTAATAGTATTCATATGTGATTATTGATTGTAAAATAAAGATGCCTCCTTCCCTTTCTTTTCTTCCATAACTACTTTACAGCAAAATGCTTTTAAAATCTGTTCTTTTATCTGTTGCATCATTGTTAATGAACAATTTATTTTCTGATTAATTAGAAAGGTTTATTGCTTTGCAGATTAACCAATGATGTGCAAGAATTTAAAAGTTGTTATAAGCTTTGCATTTCTCAAGGGTTACGAAGCATAGCCCAGGTATTACTTCAGTTATAACATCTTGTGGAGTTAAAAAATTTAAGCATTTGATTATTTACATTTAACTTTATTGTTATAAATTTTGGAAATTAGGAATAATAATTCTTTATACAATGTTATGCTACAAATTTAATGCTAATACTCTGTATAACATAATGCTATAAAATGTTTAAATAATGAAACGCTTCTAAATTTATGCTTGAAATAAATAATCTTTTATTGGTAAGTAATATTTAGTTAATGGTTTTCTAATAGTATATAGATGATTCAAAAGGCTTTATTTTTTTACAAATTAAAAATGAACTTTGTTTAATTTATTAAATTTACATTTTGTTAAAATATTTAGTGTTTATTTTTAAAAATATATTTTTAGATTTCATTTAACCTCGTACTGATATAATCCAAATTAATTTCAAATGAAAGTGATGAATTGGTCTTTCAAATATAATTATTATTTATATTTAGGATTGAAGTTGGTGCATTAATTAATGGCTCTTAAAATATATAAGATCTGTATTTCAAAAATTTCTTAATGAAATATTTATTTTTATTATATATCATGAATGAAAAGATATCTTTTTTGTAATCTTAAAGATACTTATATTTTATTAACTATTTTTATGACAAAATCTTTTTTATATACTTATTAAAAACATATTTCAGTAATATTTTAAATTAATATTATGAATCATTTTTATACTGTATCAGGTTAAGACATGTTTTGCTATCTCTATTTATTTCTTGAAGACAGATAGTTAAACAGTGATTTTATTCAAGAATATTGTAAACACCAGAAGCCTATCTGAAATAATAAATGCAATATTTTTTGTTTTACACTAAAAGATTTTTAAGCTATAACTTTTGAAATCAAAGCATTTCAGGGTCGAAAATTATACTATTAAATTTAGTTATTTTGTGATACTTTCTTAAAATAAAGAAAGAATTAAGTAAGAGTTTTAATATATGTTGAAAACAATTTCATAAAAAAAACTTTTTATATAAATCTGGTTTTATATTTCATTAATTTAATTTACATTTATTAATAGATTTTATTTTCATTTAGACTGCTGGTTGTATAGTGTCTTTGTATTTAATATCACCAAAAATGACTGGACTTATGGTTTGTGTTGTTCCTGTCATTGTCCTGGCTGGTACTTGTATTGGAAAGACCTTGAGAAAGATGTCCAAATATGCCCAATCTCAGGTTAGTGAATTATAATCCATAATAATTTTATCCAATTAATTCATCAAATAGAAATTAAATTAATTCATCAAATCAAATATTAAAAAACCAAATTAATTCATCAAACCAAATATATTGTATTTTAATATGTACTTACTATTGCTTTATTTTTTAACATTTTAATTTGTATTACTTATTAAGAACTAGAAGATCTTTTTATTTGCAGTCTCTATTTTATTTGCTTTTATTCTTTATAACTAGAGTTTTTGATTTTAACCATTTGACATACAATGATGTTTCTGACATGAACATTGAATTTTTAATTTTAAATCTGTAATTAAGTGAAAGTATTTAGTAATTTAAAATGCAAGAATCACTTAGAAACTTTTCAATACCTTAAAGTATGTTACATCATTATTGGAATTAAAATAACTATAAATGTCCAAGATAGGATGTGTCATCTAATTGGGAAGTTAAATAAATTCATATGACAAGGGGTTAATATGTATATTGCTGGATACTATCTGTAAATTGCAATGTGCTTGATGCAAAAATAATCTAAAATGTTTTATCAAGGAAACCACTAGATTTAGAAAGAATATATTCATTGGAAGGTTATTTCTAGAGTTAGAGATTCTTATTAAGAAAGATTTTTTAAAGAATGTAATAAGTTGATTGTGAAATTAAAAATTAATTATAATTTTTGATAATGAATATTATTTTTAGTATCATTAAAAAATTCTTTTTGTCTTTTCATTATATGCATTTTATCCTCTTATGTTTTTTTATATAATTTGCCACTTATTTTACTATTATTTATTAAATTGTATATCAATAATTTTCTATACTTGTTGCAGTATTCATTGGAACATTTGAATTGCATTGTTTGTTTACAAAGTATCATTACTATACAACTAAAACTTTTGCAGAATTGAAAGACAGATGATTAAAACCTAAAAAAATTACCACCCTATGATAATTTGAATTAGATCTTTGAGTGTCAGTTACATTTTCAGTTATACTTATCTATACTAATATTCTAAATATCTGTATGATTTCATTATACTTGGTAATTCATCCTTCAGTCAGCACTTGAAGTATTAATAAGAAATTATTTGATGCAAGATTCTGATGCTATTATTTATTAATACACAACTTAAAATTTTTAAATATTCAATGTTTGATATATAAATATTTAAAAGTGCATTTATAGAAAATTTAAATGAAAATATATTTTATTCTGAGTATTAAAAATAAATAACATTACTTCATTATTAATTTAAATTTTGACATTGTTTGATTTTATTTCAATTTATTCATACCTGATTATTTTTATATATGTAATCGAAATAGTCTATTTTCACAAAATATTATTACAGATTGCACAAGCATCTGCTGTTGCTGATGAGGCTATTGGCAATATAAAAACAGTACGTTCTTTTGCGATGGAAGATTCCGAGAAAAAGTAATAGATTTCTACTATATTCATTTCTAGAATAAAATATATACAATCACAAAAGGAAACAACAAAAGCTGATTTTCTAATATTTTAATTTCAATATTTTATAGACTGTACAATGATCAGGTTGAATTAATTCAGAAAGTAAATAGTAAACTAGGTATTGGAATTGGAATGTTTCAAGGGCTAGCAAATTTAGCCCTTAATGGTAAGTTTTTTTGTATTTTGTATTTATTTTTCACATTTTTATTGAATATTCCCAAATTTAACTTCATTAATATGCTATCTACCTGCATAATGTATTCATCCTAACATTGTTGACAGCTTATTTAATTTAAATCTATTAAGAAATGCTTTGAAATATTTCCCATAACTGATGTTTCAAATGTTTTGACATCTTCTTTAAAATGTTTAAATCTACATTTGCATATTTCCTTCATGAAAGTGTTTACAAAACTTAAATGAAAAGAAAATAAATAAATTCAATAAAAAAATTTTAAATAATTTTTTTTGTGATGAAATCAATTTTTTTCTCATACTACAAAATGACATAAATTGCCTGGAATTGAAGAAACACATAAAAAAAAGAAAGAAAGATAATGCATTGGTATTTGAGGAGATATAAGAGTAAAATATTTTAAAATTAGCATATTTGGAAGTAAGTGAAAAAGTCAAATTAAATAAAATTGTGTTATAACAAAACCATATTCTAGCATTCAAGTTCATAAATATTTTCCAAAGATGAACAAAAACACGGTATTCAATATTTGACAACTGATTTATTTTGAAAATACTTTTGATTCTGTTATTATGGATGGCTTAAATTGGATTATATGAATTTTTCCTAACCATTGTTAAAAACTGCAGAAGTGTGGGAAGAAACTTTTTAAAAATATCTTTTCTTATATTAAACATAAAAGCATGTGTAAATGCATTTGTTTTAAATTGAAATTTGAATTGCTTATTTCATTAATAGAAAGAGAATCTTACAAGAAATTTTTGTAAAGTGATAATGATGTACTATAATGTTGAAAATTTATGTTCATGACTGATTTATATGAAAGAACAATGTCTTATTATAAAAAAAATATTATCTGAAATAAATTTGTTGTTATCAGGCTTTCATAAATTTAAAGAAAAAATAGTTCGAAACAAATATTTATTATTTTCCAGATTTAGTTATTATTGAATTCATGTGGTTTATAAAAATAATTTATTTCTTTAAAAAGGTATTGTATTAGGAGTTTTATGTGTTGGAGGATCTTTAATGTGTACAGCTGAAATGACACCTGGAAGTATGATGGCTTTTCTTGTTGCAACTCAGACGATACAAAAGTAAGATGATTTAAATAAATAAATATGTATTTTAATATTCAGTGTGTTTCATTTACTTTTAACAAAAATGGATCATCATTTGTATTAACATGTTGTTTTTTTTCTTTCTAAATGAATATAGCCATTTTTTTTTTAAATTCTGAAGCTAGCCTTAGTCACTTTCACTTTCTTTTATTGGTGATATTTCATTTTTTTCCCTGAGGAATTTTAATTATTTTTAATCATTTAGGCATATATTTGTTAATGGTTAATGAGTTACAGATTTTCTTGTTTTTAGAATTGAAGAATGTTACTTATAAATGATCTTTGTGAGATTAGAGGTTGTCATCCTTTTATTTAAACATGTTCATTTAAACATGATGATTTCAGTCATGAATGGATATAGCTTTTTATCTTTATTCCATATTATTTGATCATAAAATTACAGCACAGATGTTGTTATTTGACAAAATATGAAACATCTAACTTGGGTTTTATTGGAATTATGAAATCAAATTTGCTACTCTTTTATACATCGCTATCTCTTAAAGGAAAGAAATTGAGGTTTTTTTTAAGTTTAGATTATTTTTTTTATCATTTAAAAGCTTTTTCTCAAAAATAAAGCAATAGTGTTGGATTTAGTTTAATTTAATTAGATTCACAATTCATTTTAAAGCTATCTTGAAATTATTTTGGAAGAGGCATCCTGATAATTTGAGCAATGAAATCTAAGCCTATACTCTTAATTGCAAATTTGTAGAAAAATATTTGATGCAGATAGATTTTGACTTGTACCAGATACATAATAGCTTTTGAATAAGCAACTCTGGTTACAAAGCTGAGATTGTGAATGTTGTATTTATTTAATAGTGATGGCAAATTACTTTTTGGTTGATTATTTATTGCAATAATATCCAAAAAAATATTATTGATAAGTTCGCATAAATTGATTGTATTTGATTTATTTAGTTAAAAAATCATTTTCTAAATAAAAAAAATCTTAATGCTTTATTGTATATTTTAGATCCCTTGCACACCTCTCTTTATTATTTGGACAGTTTGTAAGAGGATTAGCTGCAGGAGCTAGAATATTCCAAGTAAATAAATCTTTTGATTTAATTTGAATTTAATCCATTTACAAAGCTATCTACAATTGTAACTAATGAAATATTTTCTTTTTTAGTACATGAATTTGACCCCAGAAATACCTTTAAAAGGAGGTAAAATTTTGACTGATAATGATCTTCATGGTGAAGTAAAGTTTATCAATGTCACTTTTTCATATCCATCACGTCCTGATCAGGTATTTGCAACCATTGGATATGAAATCATGTAATTAGTAAAAAGTATATATATTCATTAGTATATTATTTTTTCACTTTTAGGTTGTTTTGAAAGATTTTAATCTCACATTGCCCCCTAGAAAAATGGTTGCTTTGTGTGGACTTTCAGGTGGAGGTATGTATTCAGACATATTTTTCCATTCTATTTTTATTTTTGATTCATTAGGGGACGAAATTTTCCATATTCTTCGCTCTTTTATTCCAGGTAAATCTACTGTTGCTACATTACTGGAAAGATTTTATGATATTGAAAACGGAAGCATAACCATTGATGGTTGTGACATTAAATCATTAGATCCAAGTTGGCTTCGAGGAAATGTAATTGGTTACATTGATCAGGTTCGTTTTAAATTTTTGCTAAAATATTTCGTTATTTTTAAAATTAAACTAAATTTTTTTTCTACCCTTTATCTTTTATTCATAATTTGATACTAATTTTCCAGGAGCCTGTACTTTTTGCTACGTCAGTCATGGAAAATATCAGGTATGGTAGACCTGACGCTTCTGATCCAGAGGTAATTTAAAAAATTTAAAGTAGTGTTCATGTCTAACATATGTTTGGTATGGAAAGATCAAATCTGGTCCTTTTGCCATAAAACCAAATTAAATTAAAATTAATAAAAAGTTTGGTGGTTTTTAATAAAGTAAATTTTCAACTGAGAGTATGTTTCTGTATATTGAATATTTTCAAATTCAGAATTTTCTGGAACATCTTATGTAGTAATATATTTAATATATTTTAAATGCCAAAATCATGATAAACAAAAAAGTTTGAGATTGTGTTGAATTCTAATTTTAATTCTATTTTATTTGTTGCAAGATTTTTTAATACTAATTTAATTTTCTATATTGATATTTAGTTTATAAAAGTATATAAAATATATAGATATTGGTGAAATTTTTCATTTCTTGTTAAGTAAATGAAGAATCACGGTTTGGATTTGTCTTAATTTTATTTTCTTAACCCTTTTAGTTTAGTTAGTTCTGTTTTTGATTTTTTGAAGTTACAATATATATTTCTATAATATGTTTATTGTTAAGTATAATATGGTTTTATTCTTAATTTTAATTTTTCTATTTACATCATTTACAGAGCGTATTATTATATTTTAACTTACCATACTTTGATGTACAAAGAAAAACTTAAATCTTTGTAAATGAATTGTTTGTTCTTAGGTAATAGAGGCAGCTAAATTGGCCAATGCGCATGATTTTATTTGTAATTTTAATGATGGATATGATACTGTCCTTGGGGAACGAGGTGCAACTGTATCTGGAGGACAGAAGCAAAGAATAGCAATTGCTAGAGCTTTACTTAAAGATCCAAAAATTCTTATTCTGGATGAAGCAACAAGGTATGATACAAATTCATTGTTTTATCTAACCCTGTGTTTAAATAATATTGAAATGCATCACATTGTGCAAAACTGTTTTATGATTGAAAGCATAATCATTGTCCTTGTCTTTCCATTATTAATAGAACATTTTTTAAAAGTGAGTTGAAATATTTTTTTAATTTGTTTAGATTTTAAAAAGGGACATTAAAGATTTTTTCTAAAATTATTCTACCAGACCTGCCAATAAACAGTCAAGGTTTAGGCAGAGATTGTAAATCAATTATTCTGAAATTGTTTCAGGTTTTAGTAATTTTAAATTTAGAAAGGGTTTTACACATGCTAACTATATTTATCTCAGTAGTAAATTTTCTTGTTTTTTTTTAAATACAATATATTGTACAACAAAGCATTTACTAACATTTTATGAAATTTCAAGGAGGTACATTTTTTATTTATTTAAAAAAATCATTAATATGATACTCATTTTTATCGTCTCATGAGCTCTTTTTATTAAACTTTCATTCAGCACCTGATTTTTTAAAATTCTATATGTAATTTGATTTAAGAAGGACATTTATTTAATTAAATTAATTCTTAAATGGAATATTTACTTTCCTTGCTTAACTTCAATTAAAAAACAAAATCTTTATGCTGTATTTTAATAACCATTCATTTTTTAGTGCCCTTGATGTTGAATCTGAAAAAGCTGTCCAAGAAGCTTTGGATTATGCAATCAAAGGTATTTCTGTGTTTTTATCACTATCAAAATAATTTTTATATTATTATCGTTGAAAAGTTTTCCATAGTGTAAATACATTTTGGTTAAAAATTATTTTATAGTCCCACCACAATTATATTTAGTCTTCCTTATACAATCAATTACTTGATAGGAATGTATATTAGAGATGTTTTTCTAAAAAATGAGATTATATTATGCTTACGTTTTTATCAATGATAAAAGTAGTGGAAAATGAAAAGGTAGCGATAGATAGTAAGAAACAGTTTTTTAACGTGTATGATGATAGGTATCTGCATTTATATAATTGGCCATTGTTTCTTTTCCCTTTCGATGTATAATAGAGATACAATAAAATGTATTCATTATATGCTGTTTTTCAAAAGTAATATAAAGTATATTGAAAAAAAATATTATAAAATCGATAAGTAAATTTTTGCTAGTTTATTGGTTTTGTTATGGATTTCAATAATATTATACTTCTCATCGGTTTAAAGTATTTTAATGCTGAATTAAAATTCAGTTGAACTTACGCCATATTCTACATTAGATTGTAGTTATAGTATATGTCAATTTTATTTTATAAATGGATGATCGCTGCAGTTAATATTTATAATCCAGGCTTTCTGCTGCCATTTAAGTTTTTCAAAACTCCTCAAAATAATAATAATAAGACTAGGAAATGTAAGTATGGATGGGAATAATTTTTTTAAAAAGTTGATGTCTTTAAGGGTAAATAAATTTCATTTCATAATTAATATTAATTTTACAAATATAATTGTGTTAAACAAAAATTAAACCATTATTTTGTATTACATTTAGGGAGAACTGTTCTGGTGATTGCTCATCGCCTAAGTACAATTCAGAATGCCGATATGATTGCTGTTGTGAAAGGAGGAGTAATTGTTGAGGTACTTTTTTATTTTTCATTTTATCATACATATATAAATACTTGAAGCATATTAATATTTATATATATTTTTATTTACAGATAGGAAACCATTCAAGTCTTAGTAAGAAAAAAGGTGTATACTGGAATCTCATTAAACAACAGCAAGCTAATGAAGATGAAAATATGTCTGAGAGAAGAAGTGGATAACTGTGATTTCAGAATATTAATTAAATTATTTAGTAAGTTATGTAGTATTTATTTTATTTCTGTGTCATACAAAAAATAACTGTGCATATCTATTTTCTGGAATTGAAATGCACATAAGCTCTCCATTGTTCAAATTAATACTTAGCAACAATTAGCAGATGATACACTATCTAAAATTCTGCATAATACTTGTTTTTCTTTTTTTTCCAGACTAACTTTTTAAAGTTAATGTTTATTACAATATTTTAAAGGTATTACTTCAGAGGTGTCTTAACGTTTCTATCAAGGCAAGAAAGCCTTTCCAACTGCCTAGACTTTTTTTCAACTGAATATTAAATAGTATTGGTGGGAATATCTCTTATTTATTAAGTTTCCTTGCAGATAACGCTATCTTATTTAATAGATTTTTGTACATGATATAATGTAGCATTGGTTAAATTAAGAAATAAATTATGATTGTATCAAAGACAGTGGGAATGTGTCCTTAAAAGTTCATTTTTTTAGAATGATAGGAAGCTAAGGTTTTCTGGAAAAGAGAAACAAACCTTTATTTTCTTAAATAGTTTCCATAGTGTGTAAAAGGCCAATGAATAACATATTTCTCTTGCCCTTATTTATGTACACATAAAGTTTCATGCTTCTATCTATAAAATATGCATATATATGTTTATTTATAAATATAGAGGCTTTGTCAGGAATATAGGAGGAAGCATTTATTAATACAAGCAACAGCAGATTTTTTTCTATTATTACAACATTTTCACATCATGGCTTAAAAGAAATTTATAACTTATGCATACTGGTTGACAGTTGCAACATCAACGGAGAAACTGAACATTTATGGTAATTCAGAGAACTAGTGCAATTCGGAACACATTTTTTTTTACTTGATGTTGTTAAGATTACTTTCCTGAAAAATAACAATTTCATCAGCAAGTAATAATTAGGAAAAGCCTTGTAAAGACGTCATATAATGTATTATTTGACAATTTTTGAAATTAAAAAAAGTGCTAATAAAGGTATTATTATAGTTTGATTCCATTCTTTTGACATACATATTATCTTAACGTTTACTACAAAATACTGATTCAAATACCAGTCATGAGTATGAAAAATTGTTATGATTTACTATTTTCACAGATTTTTCAGATAGAAGCATGAAATTGTGTGTTCATAGATGAAGAGTGTGAGAAACATTTTACTGACACATTTACTTTACTCTGAAAGCAGTACAAAAATTATTTTTTTACTATCAAATATCTACAGAATTCAATGCTTATTTAACAGTTGCCTACTGTATCTGATGAAATTTTTGTAATTGGAAGTATACATTTACGTTCAATATTTAAGAAAATAATTGTTTTTTTGGGGGATTTCCTATAAACAAGTCCACATTATTCATAGTCCAAGAACTAATTTCGATAAAGTTAAGACATTTTTCTTTCAATTTGAAATATATACCTAACAAATGTATAGAATTATATATTTCCAATCAATAAATGTGATGTTGAAAAAAATTATGATATCTTCATTCTTGTACTCTCCTTTAGTTCTATTATAATATTCTGCTCATCTGCTACTGTAAGTGACCAAATTACAAAACATTGAACATTACTATTTAATTGCCACTTGGTTAAAATTTGCAAAAAAGGCTAATTTTAGCTGTTGATTATCTTAAAATAATGAATTTTATTTCATCTTAATAATTTAGCCATAAAAGAGTAGAGTTTCATTCATTAGTGTGTTGAAAGTTTTTGCTAGCATGATTAACAAAACTAACAGATTGTGCAAAAATATTAACAGTAACTTATATTTACATCTAATGATTGATAAAATTTATTTACACCATTTATAGATAGGTGTAGATTTAAAGTTTAAAAGTTAAAGTATCCACTCTGATCTAGATTAACATCGAATTATTTAGCCTTTTAATGTGTAATGACTGTTAATTATTTAGTCTAGAATTCTATCTAAATTTGGATGTAATTAAAAATGTTAGTCGAGTTTTAATTATTGTATTCTAAATTTAAATTGGCCTTTACCAATAATTTATTATTTCAAATTGCTATCATTGTAGTAAATATAATAATGAGATTAGTTTCGATTTTTATATACAAACAACTCACCTTTGCAATGCTTTTGAGCTTCATTTCATATGAAGATTAACCAGCATTCATCTACTCAGTTGATCCATGGGTGGTATCTGGTCTATATTAAGATTAAAGTTGTCAAAGAAAGATCTAGGGTAGTTTTTTTAAATCTCATTTAGCCTACCAAGATATTCCACATCTTCAAATGTACATATATAAAAAGAAATTTAGTTAAACACATTTATTTGCAAAATTTTAATTGTATTTTTCAAATAAAAAAAATCCAAATATTTTGGCCAATTAATATACAAAATGTATATGAGTAGTAAAATTTTATCTTAAAAATAAATACTTTTTGAGAAAAGTCAATGGAGTACTTTTGATTTTAAAACTAACTTAAATAGAGTTAACACATTTGGGCATGAAATATAAAATTTTATAAATATAAAATGTTGCTTATGAACATTGAAATTAAGTTAAGTAAAATATTTTTTTTATGTGAGTTTCTTATGAAAAAATGTTACTAAAGGTCTTTCATTGCATATTTAGTATTAGAAAGTTAAAAATCATACTATAAAAATAATTATTATGAAGCAGATATTTTGCTATCCAAGTTTATCAATTCATTAGGTTTTCTTATTAATTGTCTTTAGTTTTATTTTCAAAAAGAAAAATAAGCACCTGGACCAATATATATATATAAGGGCTAATAAAAATTAGCAGTTTTTGATGGCACCATGTACCTTAATATATATGATTAATGGGACTGAATCACAAGTTGTCGTGATTTCATTGTTAAAATAGCATTGCTGTTGATATAAATGATGTAACATCCAATATGCATGTTGTTATTATGTTAAACAATTCTAAGAAATGAATGCAGTCTTGGTACTTACAAGAAATATTCAGCTTGAAAAGGCAATAACACTCTAAGGTTCAATTCCAGCAAGGAAAATTTATTCGTTGCAAATTTTCTTAATTTTAATTATTGAAGTAGCATATACAAACATGAATGTTTAACAGAAATAAGACAATGACATAAAGAGGTATCATTCACATGAACATAAATAAGGCACAACAACATAGTACCTTGCAGTCTGCTTCATAACCATAACTTTCAAGTGGGGGAAAAAACTCAGATCTTGTGACAAGTAACTGTTCATTCAACACAACTCTCAGTATAGTGACTAAAGGAATAAATCCACTTGGCACTTCAGCAGTACAAGTCAATCGTGTCCTTCATCAAATTCTCAATATTTTCTATTAGGAATGCCGAAACATTCAAATTTGATCGGTTTATTGATTACTATGATTTGATTACTCTAAGATATAAAGGAGGGGGAAAGACAGATTTACAGTTAGCTGGTAAAAAAATTAGCCAGAAAAATGTGTGATTAGCATGTATATATGTTACAGTGCATAGATTTCTAGTTTAGAAAAAATGAGAAACAGAATTTGTAACTTTTGATGTAATATTTATATATATATATATTTATAGTTGGAGAAGGAAACATTACACATATACACAGGCATGCAAATACACACATTTTTTAACAAGAATTCCTGTCATATTTTATTCATTTGCTATTTACAGATAAGAGAGGAACTCCTCTCAACATATGGACTGCCACCTAACTGGTGGGAAATTAAAAAGAAATGGCCCACACGCACTCACATTTAATATGCTCAAATACACATAGAAACATACTTTCATTCTGAAAGAGTTTAGGGGAAAGTTAGGGAAGTGTGATTGCAAGCTTTTAAAAGTTCTCACTTTGAACGGGATGGACTTGCATTAGAAAATATATAGAAAAACCTTGAGATTAGAAAATGACTACTCTAATTCAATAGGTAGAATGTTGAGTTTTGGTTTTCTGAAGAACAATTTTCCATTTTTTTTCTCTCTTTGTGTTGCTCTTGTGAACAGCTATAATTGTGCAGTTTAGAGAACAGAAAACTTATAAATGACACATAGATGCTTTGTTAATTTCTATAAAATACTACATTAAATATATTCCACTCGGGCTGTTACTAACAATTATTGATCTTATGCTTCAAAATAGACTTTCTGTATCTCAAATTTTATCGGGATATTTGACATATGACTATTTGATTTGTATTAATTATCAAGTTAGTTAGGTTGAGAGCTAGATTGCAAAATGGATTCAAAACTTTTCTGATTCTAATCGGAAATTCAACCTGGTACATTTGGAAGAAGAAGAATACTATTCACTAATCACCAGGTGGAAAGAATGAAATTTTTAAAGTTAAGAATCTGCTCATTGAAGACTTTTCTGGTTTATTTATAATCTAAGAGTGGATTAAAAATTTATTTATAATGATTTATGAATATATGTTTTCAGAAATATGCTGAGATTTGTGATAATTATTTACATTGATGTAAAATAGGTTTAGATACTTATCTTCTCAATACCTGAGGAAGCTAAGGATGAACAGTTTTTGAAATATTTAAACAATATCTTGCCTTCCAGCACACACAAAAAAAGGCATTTTATATGCTTTAAGGAAATTGAATTCATTGCAATAAAATCTCTCTTAACAAAGGTAAACTATAAAATTAATTGATTTAAATTTAATCTTTGCATAAGAGTATTATACACTCCTTTTACATTTTAGCAAAATTATTAAATGTGTAGTATCTATGGTCCTTTATATTGAATACCCTACATAAAACATAGTAGGTATTATAAGCAAGCAAAGATTCAAAATTAAATTGTTGGTGATATGAGGATAGGTAATAGTTTAAATACAATAAATTTATTTATTAATAGCTTTAAAATCTAGGATATATTTATATGCTTTTAATTTTGAAAATTTGTGTATTATTAATAAATGTATAATATTAAGGGCTTAAAAAAACAATTTATGTGCTCAGCTGCAATGCATTTAGTCTTATTTTTGCCAAAAAGAGAGATTTTATTGCAATTGAATTCATATTTTAATCAAGCAAAACAATACTGTTTTCAAGCATTGAGAAAAAGTTTGCAATGCTCTGACCATCTACAAATGATGTACAAATTGTACACTTTTTTTAACTGACACCACATTTCAATCTATTTAAGATAAGTAAAGAATTCAAAATAAATTATTTATTTAAAATGTATCGAAATTAATTTTTAATCCAAATATACGGTTTCTGCCATAGCAATATGAAAACTTTAGTGAGTATAAATGCATGTCATTAAGAAAATGAAATTTAAATAATTTTTAAATGCTGGATATATTTTTACATAAGTTATTCATTTAAAAAGTTTATATACATCAGCAACAGTGATAAAATTCTCTTGATGTTTCTACAACAGCATCAATAAAGAAAATAGAAAAGTTCAGGATCATTGTTTACAGTTTAAAACATTTCCATAAGATTAATTTTCTTCCGACATACACTCCTTGGAATAACTCTAATATAGTATTCTATCTTTTTTTTCATCTCAATCCTATCAAGTTGTATATCAACCTGGCATTTTATATCTATTTTTTGTGAACTACATTAAACTATCATTAGAGATAACAGTTAGATTATCTATAAATGGAGTGCTTTCAATTTTTTCCTAATTTACAGTGCAAAAAATATTTTGCAGCATGTGCAGGAGGGTTTAAGTGACAAAATTTCTTGCATCACAGCTTCAAAACTGCAAAAATGGCAAGATTTTTAACAACTATTTTATATATGTATATGAAAAAAATATAACATTGTTATCAATAGACATTACAAAGAAAACAAGAATTACTTTTTGATAAAAGCTTTATGGTTTAAATTATGTAGTTTTTTCAGCATTCGAAGGTAACGCCTGCAGAGCTAGAAAAAAGCCGCAATTTTCTTCAATTAATTATTATTATTTTTATCAACTAATAAGTTTGGTAATAAGTTTTCAGGATCAATTTATAGTATTGTAAATGCCATACATTATAAAAAATTTCAGCATTAAAACAGTAAAAAAAGTTGCACTAGGGAATTTCTAATTAAAATTGTTTTGACTATTATTTTTTTTTGTTGCTAAATTTGTATAAACCTTTAATAATATTATTTTCTTATATTATTAATTAGAAGAAATAAGCAAAAAGAAATGTTAAAAATTAGCAGTTTTAAGGAATGCTTTTCTTTATTTTGATATAAATAATTAATGATGAAAATTTTATATTTTAGCTATTAAAAATAAATTTATTTTATTATTCACTGTTAAAATTTGTAAAATATTTATTTCTTACTAAATCTCAACTGCATCTCAAGTTTTTCAAATCGATAAAAGGCATTATTTATCAAATTTAGTAAAATTAAAATTTTGTTAATTTAATCATTAATAAAAAATCTCCAAGCTGAAAGACATTCCAACCTAATTTTTTTTAATGAAAAGGAATATTAATTCTTAGTTAAGTTTATAGTGAAATGAACCCATTTATAAGCATATGACTTTATTTTTTATACATAAACTGCAAAAGCTGGCCCATTTGTTTTTTCGGTATTAAGGATAGTTAATTACAATTTAATGTTTACATTCAAAGCTAATTTATTTTCTATGTAACCTTTAACAACTAAACTTTCAAAGCTTTTACAATTAAGTCTCAATAACCTGAAGTGGTTACAGTGAACACAAAGTAAGGCAGGTATATATAATAGCATTCAAGGGAAAGCTCAAAGTGGATGAAGTTTTATGAACACAAAATACATTCAAACTGTTGTGGAAGGAATTGATTTCAGGCATCCTTTGTTATTAGATTTGAATAAATAATTGCATATATTTTTTTAAAAAATGGCAAGATTTCAAGAAGAGGAACAGATAATTATCTACATAACATTCTATATTACCAGGAACTCGTAAGAGAATAGAAAGAAGAAAAAGAAGGAGGGGAAAAAAAGTATGGATTGAGAAAGCATTTCAAAGTAAAAAAGGTCTCTGGTATACTTTTGGCCCAAAACTTATATTGGGCTTAGAGATCTTTCTTTTTCAAATATTAATGTTAACATGAATTAATATGTATAACCTATTTGTATTTTTTAAATATTTATTACTACTTGAAATAAATGCTTAGCATCTGGATTGGCGAAGATAAAATCATTTTATAATAAATATACTTCACACGCTAAAATCATTTAAATTAACAGTAGAAAAATAAATGCATTTTCAATTATTAAACAATTGTAATACATGTTAGAGTTATATTTTACTGCTTTTTCATATTTTGGCATAGTTGATTGATAAAATAAGATAGTGACTGACAATCTAGACAACAAAATTCTACTTATGTGAGCTAATGGATGGTTTTCAATACATTAAAAACAGCAGCAATACACATAAAAAAGTTTACACTTTTGGCATATATGATGTGAAAAACATGAGTTCAAGTTGGAAATACTGGCAATGAAGTGCACTAATGGTTGATTTCCAACACTTGAAATTTAAATAGCTGCATAATCTATGAAGACAATGAGAGGATACAAAATAAAGTACTACTATAGACATAAATTGACCACATGTTAGGACAATAGCAAAGTAACAACATTAAAAGGACTTGCGATGAAAGCTTTAATTAGAGGTAACGCATATTACACCCAATAATTTTAACTGAGTTTAAATTGAGGGCACAAAATAGTGGAATTTCAAATTCTTTTATGCAAATAAATAAATAAATAAAATCAGAATTAATTGTTTTGTTTTTGAAAAAAGATAAATGGAATTATTTTTTTTAAAAAAACTCTAAAGCCCACAAATATACATATTTTTAATGTCTATCATTTATCTCTCTGATATGTTTTTTTTAAATGTCTTAGGTTATATCAAAATGTGCAGAAAAGATCTATCACACTGATCTTAAATAAATAAAAAAAATTATCATAACAAAGAGAGTGGAAATATTTGAGTTGTATATGCACAAACATTTGAAAATTTTAATTATAATTTTTTATAGCATAAAAATGTGGGTGGAAGGGGGGGGGCAAAAAAAGGGAAATGATATTTTGCATGCTTATTTAACGAGATATTATAAAAACAAAATATTGTATGGATTTAGAGAATTAAATTCCAATTTTTTTCATAACATAATACTCTTCCACAGATTCTTAAAAATTACCTTTCGAAGTGCTATTTTAATCAAAGAAATTTCTTTTGAAATTTTCTTTACCTTTAGATTTTATTTCGAAAATAAAGAAAAATATAAATGATTTAGTCTTTTTTAGTCACTGGAAATTGCTCCCTTAACTCCCAATGTTTCTTAAATTCTCAACTACAATTACCTATAATATACCTTAAGAAGATTATCTGTACTAAATGGCAAAACGACTAATGGTGTATTTCCTTCTATGAGGATTGCATCCTTTAGATTAATAAAGAGCGAAACATACAGTTATGAGAAAAAAAAACGTTCTTGCTGCATTTTATTATATTAGAATAGTTTTAATAATAATATTTTTATAATTGGAATAGTATTCATAGATTCCAAGGCAAGATTTGACTCATAAAAACGAACTCGGGCAGCTTCTTAAATAGCAAGCTTTGGATAAATAATTTTTTTAATTGACCCCCCCCCCCCCAATTTGATAAAGAAACATCTGAGCACAATAATCGTTAGAGGGGAAGATCTCTTTTCATACGTTATGTTCTTAAGGGCATGCATAATGAATTATTACATATATTAATCTGAATTCTTAAGGATTACATGGTAGATCTGTTGATTCTGAGATTTGAGGTAAATAATTTATTGGAAAGATTTCTGATTTTGCCAACAGAAAGTACAAAATAAAATAAAAATAAAAAATCTAAAACTTTTTCAAATCAAATTTTAAATTAAGTCAATTTTGAAATCAAGATATTGTTAAAAAACAAACACCGGATTGTTACATGAAATTTGACCAACCTTGCTTCAATTTAAGTTTTTAACTATACTTTAACTTTTCTTGCAAGGTACAGATTTCCAAAGAAAGACAACAACGGAAACACTTTAGAGAATTATAATTAATTATGAAATAATGATCTTCACAATACTCAGATATATTTGGAGCTCTGCAAAAATGATATCAAACAGTTTATCTTCATTAAACTTTATTATTTTTGTCTATTGAATGTTTGAGATAATATACATGTCTAAATGCCCAATTACAAGTGACAAAATAATTAAAATGTTCACTAGGAAAATAAATTTGAAGCAACAGGCGCTAATCTGTTTTGAGGAATTAAGTAAATTATTAGAGTGCATAGCATTAATCTACTTTTGTTATGGTATTTAAATTTTTAAATAATATTCATTAGCAATTGAACAAGCTGAAATTCGGAACAAAATCTGAAAGATTAATATGAAAAAACTGTCTTATAAAAAAAAAAAAAATTGGAACATATATTTTTCTTCGAGCAATTGAGCACAATGAAAAATGGAAAGAGCACTAGCTCGAGATGCTGCCTTTTTTCATAGATGTAAAGTGTTAAAGGGTTTTTATTCCCTTCAACTGGAAATCAAAGCGCAATTCTCTCGTATTAGTGATTTTAATTCAAAATTTTTGCAAAATATAGAAAACTTAAAAAATACTGTTACATAAATCTATTTCTTAAATATAGCAATCTGAATAAATTTTACGACATATACTTTCAGGAATTAAAACTTCACAGAACTTCATATGGAAATATAACTTCAAGTTGTTGCTGCATTATACAAAAAAGGACGATAATCCAAATATTTCTACAGAATTATCATTTAAGAATATGAAGATATTTTCCAAAGCAAAAGTATTATACTTGAAATAACTCACTCAAGTGCTTTTAGCTAGTACTTTTACAAACTTAAGCAACTTTCTCATTTTTGAAAGTAATCTCAGAGAAAATCGCCTATGTAATCTTTGACTTTTGGTCATTTTAAAATGATTGATTAATTTTGAAGTTCATTTATTAAAAAAATTACATTTTAACAGAAAATTTTTCAATACATTTTTTTCATTAAAAATTAAAATTCACCAAGCAATAATCTGTTTCCAATAACATTATTATATATAATAATTGTATATATAAATTCATAAAACATTTTATTACAGAACTGATTTTCAGGCAAATTCTATATGCTAGTAAATGAGGCAAGATGAATAAAAGAAAATCTTACACTCCTTGCACGATTTAATCTTGCCACACCACTGTCCATACTTCAATTCTGTATTTTACTCGAGAAAAACATTTGAAGATAAGTTTAATATTGATTATTGTCTTCGACTTATTTTTCTTTTCAAACAAATTCAGTGGTTTTTTTTTTTTTTCGCATTGAAACCAGAAATGGAACGGACCGATTTTTAAACAACGCTATTATTTAATTAAATACCTAAATTGCATTAATTTGCCTTTAAATTTCAGTTTGGAGCTTTTTAGACGCTTTAAGACAATTTAAATAATTGTAAATATAATGCAGTAGAAATATGAGAGAAATATTTTTCTTTTTAATTGAGCTGTAAAGTACTTTTCGTTCAATAACTTTTGGTCCTTTAAAAATAACTATAGTTAAAACACTCAAATTTATGTACAAAAAAAAAACCATAACAAAATAATTTACAGCTAAGGAGAAATATGAAAGGTTAGGAAGAGAGAGTGGGGGTGTAGAGAGATTTGAACAAGTCTTGGTTTTTACAAAAGAGAATTATCTTAATTACTCATTTTTTAAACAAACAACTAAATGGTGAATTTAAATAAATTTTGTTATTGAGTTATTCTGTAATAATGCATTTTATGAAAAAATAATAATTTGTGTAATTTTCCTTTCAATTTAACTGTTTCCAATACTATGTTTTGAAAAAAAATAATCAAAAAGTAGAAATTCATTTGTGGAATAATAATTAAAATAATTGTTACTAAAATTATGTTTTGATAAATGTGTATTAAAATGGAAAAACTTCATGAAAATACTTTTAATTTATAAACATTATGAAAAATAATTTCGTTGAGGGTTTTTATAATTGATTTTAAATAGTTTATTTTCCTATTATAATTGTGCTAAATACACATTTTTTTACGTCTTTTAATTATTTTGGAAAATAATTCTAATAAAGCATTGTACCAATCGTTCTAAAAACGGAATAGCCTTGTTAGAATTTTAAGGACTCGAAAATTTAAACAAATGAGGACGCTTATAATTATCCTCATTTACAGGGGAAGAAGAGGGAAATTATGTGTTACCTCAAATTAAAGTCAGATTCATTAACATATACACATATTTTCATTCTTGAAGTATTGCATTAAAATAAAACCTTATATTGAAGCCGTGTTATCACAGCATTCTCAGCATGAAAGACCAAATGGGTTGATACTAGACGATATGACCAGAAATAGGTTTAGCTCTAGAAAAGCAACTATTTCTTGCTAGGGCCTGATAATGGCAATCACAATCGGAAATAAACTTTTAACATTATGTACAATATGTGGCACAAATGATGCCTGTGATGGGAATATTTAATTCCTATATATAATTCAGATGTTTTCTGGCTAGAGCATTCTATATTTCCTACATTTTGAAATGCTATTGAAACGATTGGTTAGCACCAATCATCTTCATCCGAATCACTTCTTCGGAGTCCCACGTGACCTGTCCGTAACCCAGCCATGGATGAATCTCTGTGCAGTATTCGATCTCTTTGGCCCGGTTTATAACCATTAGGAAGTGTTGATGGAAGATGACGTGATCCCCTACCTATGCTGGCGGCCACTTCGAAGCTGAGAGGTTCATCATGTCCCAGGTGGTATGACAGAGAAGGATACAAATGCATATCTCGCTCTCTCAGCCCGGGTGGGTGGCCCGGTAAGCTACCACCTTGCCATTCGGTCCTTATGAGGGGTGGGGGCTGCGTTTCCAAGTAAGTTGACGTCCTATCACGCCAAAGGGGTGGCATCTGAAGCTTTGGCAAGTGAGTGGGTGATGGATTCAGACGCGGAAAATGTATAACACTCTGCACCCCTCGATGCTGGGGCATCGGAGAGTGGATCTGTGACGGAAAGTTCATTCGTTCCACAGAATGCACGTCGAAACGCAGGCGGGAGGGCTGGTTTGGTGTAGGAGGTAGCCTACGACCCCCTGGACGCCTCTGAGGAGGAAGGCTGTGGGCGGAGGATGGGCTTGGGCTGCGAGAGCGATGCTCCTGCTGGGTGACGCCCATGCGGTAGTGATAGTCGCTGAGGGTAGGCGTAGGTTTGGGGCTTGGGCTGCGGGATCTTCTGTCAAGGCACGAAGAATGGTATTCAGGGCTATTGTTTCGGCTCCACCGAGGAGGAGATCCGGCCTGCCAGCCGGACTTGTTAGTCCACTGGTTGGGAGATCTGCCCCGCGTAGGAGACTCGTTTGGATGCATGTTGTATTCATCGCCTCGCATTTTATCTAAAATCATACCACATCGACAAATGAATATCTTTAAAACAACTAAACATTTATCAAAATTTTGAAAATAATTAACCAAATCAGTACATTATCATCAATAAACCTGAAATTGAATTGTATATTTTTGCCACTATTTTCAGCATGAGACACTATCTCATAATATGAACGAAATAATTTTGAAGGGTACTTTATTAGAATTTTAAAGTTGCCAAACCTGCTTCTCACAATTACTATCTACTGCCTATTTCAAAAATCCTACCTACTTCTTCTGTACTATTTTATTTTACAGTTGTTAATAAAATAGTACAGAATCATCATTTTGTAACTTGTGTAATGTTTCCATATATTGCTTAATAAAAAGTAAATATCTTCTCTGTCATTTTTCATTTCACTCTTATTTCGACATAAACAAAGCCAACTAGTATATACGTATTTGGAAGCACAGCATTATTTCATGAATTTTAGAGTATATATATATATATATATTCTAAAACTCCAAAATTAGTAGAGTATACCAAAAAGTTTTTTTACTTCTACAACACTAAGAACTCTATCTACATATAATTTCTATAGAAAATCAGGGCCCCGACTTAGCCTAACTGGGGACCGGGCAAAAGCTACTTTGGGGTCTCCTTTGCTTCAATATTTTAGTAATAAAGAATTCATTAAAAAAGGAAAAGAAAACTAAAATTTTAATTCAATTTGGGACCTTCCCATTATGAGGAGGCCCGGGTCAACAGCCCCGTATGCCCCTGCTTTAGTCAGGTCCTGGCTAAAATTGAAAAGCTAACATTGTAAACAAATAAGATAAGTAAAAAGCCGCACTCTTGCTATTATTATTGTTTTGCATAAGTATTTCTTAACTTTGATTCCATTTCATTCCAAAAAAATTCAGTGCGTGTATTAATGCAAGATCTGCAGTTTTGTAACGGCTTGGAAATTAACGTTTAAATAAATATCTGTAAGATAAAAGTAAAAGTCAAAAAGGAAACAGAAAATAAACTGAAATAATAAAAGTAAATAATATACTAATTATAAAGTATGATATATAAACTTTCTACTACTATCAACTTGTAATTTTTCAGTGTGACATACACAATTATTTTGATGACAGAACTCTGATAAGAAATTAATTAAATATATTTTTCTCCAGATTAGCTACATTTTTAAACGGTTATACGGAATTTGAAATGAGCCCTCTTATTTTGAATCAAATGTTAAAATTGTAGCTACTCTTCTTTAATTTTTTTTTATCAAACCGAAAAGTCTGAGTATCAAGTCTGAATCTTCTTAAATTCAGAGAACAGATGTATTCTTCTCATATCGATGGAAAATCCCGAATTGAGAAGGAGGACTGTTAACTTTCGATTATGAAGCCGCAACAACTCCATATAATTTTGATTGTATTTCTACATATTTAAAAGAAATTTTTTTCACACAGTATACTTATTAATTAAAGAATAAATAATTATTTAGAAAAATGAACAGATATTATTTAAAATACAAGGCGAATCGAAAATATGAAGACATTATTAAAACCAACAATTTGGAAACGAATAACGACTGAAAGACATCGTTTCTACAAAAAGAATGGAAGTAAAACCCGTAAAAGTTTAAAACGCTGGATAATATAGTTGCTGGAAAAACGATGTGTTACATAGAATAAGACACTGATTTCAGTACAGATGTTCAGTGTATACTCTCTTAGAAGTTTAGCTATCAAACAATGAACTATAGTTGAGGATTTTCTTTTAATAATATGAAGCAGTATTTTTGTTACTCGTACTCTCATACATTTAATAGTGATGTTCAATGCCATGGAAAATTGTGGTTTCATGCTTGCAATGGCGTAGTGAGAGTAATAGGTGATCACTACATAATATAATTTTCTCACCCCTAAATATCATCAATGGTTTAACTAACACAGGTTGTTAACTTTAGTTTGACAGAATAAAGATGGTGTTAAAAATATGGACTTATTTTTTGAGACTTTATGATATTTTTAATTCATAAAAGGATAAAAACGCATTATAGTTTATCCAGAGAACGTCTCACGATGCTATCAACCAGCACATCTGTATTCTCCAGGTGAATATGTCACTGATTGTTTGAAAACTGCTTTCCTGATTGGAGCGCGATACATTCAATATGCGTAAATCGTAGCTCTACTCAGTGCCTTATTCTAAAAGCATATCGCTGCAGAATTATTTAGTTATTTAAATTGTAAACTATATAAGCTATATATCTTGGTTTCGTGACGTAAAAGAAAATAAATTCTGACTTAATTTTTTATCCTTCTAAGCGAACAGCATTTTTTTAAAAAAATCTTTATTAGTTTGCCGACTATTGATTTGTAAAGTTGCTCTTGATTTTTTTAAAGAGCTTCCAAAACGAAAAGATATGTAAATCATTTATATTTAATAAATATTTGGTACAGCAAAAATTTTGATATATATATATATATATATATATAAATATATACAAAAGGAAAGTATGATAAAAAAATGAATAATTAAAATACAAATTTATCAAGTCAATTGGATAAAAGTAGTCATTAACAAAACTAAAGCAGGTATATAAAATGGGATAAAGTTTAGAATTAAAGGTGAATTAAAAAAACATTCTATCACGAAATGTTCAATATCATAGCAACAATACGCATCAAAACTGAAATATCTCACCTCTAGTTCTAGATCTCGATCTTGATCTTTCCCTGCGAGTGCTTTCATACTTCACTAAATCTACAACATCACTGACAGCATCCGAAAAACCAATATCATGTCCTCCTCCTCTTCTTGGAGATGGTGATCTTCCTATTGGTGTTGGTGAACGTCCTCTTATTCGCGGAGAAGGCGACCGCCCTCGACCAGGAGACCTCGAACGGGACCTTCTAAATCCATTTGGTCGCAAGTGGTCACCATCCTGCATACAAAAAAAAGCACGTTGATGCTCTCAGTAAAAATATTGATTCTCTTTACTAAAAAAGCTGATATCTTAAATGCGGCTTAGTACTTAATGCAGTGTTTCCCAACTTTTTTTGTGCCATGCCCCACTTTAACCTTCCTAAAGTTTTCACGCCCCCCCCCCCCCCTATGTAACATACACAATATTCAACATTAAAAGATTGATTTGTTCACTTAAGAAACATAAATGATGGTTTCTAGGAATAAATCACTATGAAATTGTTAACAAAACACAGTAAGTAAAATATCAAAACATATAATGAAAAACTGAAATTCAAATTCCAAATAATTTTAATACTGATTTTTTAAATATTAATTTGTGTTTTTAATTTAGTGAGATCCTTGTGCTTGCTGCACAGAGAATTTATGTTAGGTACCAATTTGGTTAGTTTTAGTCTCAAAATTATAAGTTGTATAAAGTCCATTTTCAAATTGTCCCCTTGCGGGACGCCCGAGCTCCCCTCCCCCTGTGGGGAGTGGGCCCCACGTTGGGAAACACTGACTTATTGAATCTTAAATGCGGCTTCATACTTAATGCTTAAAAATAAGGAGTAAGTTTCGAGACAATTTTAATGCGGAACCAGAGTAACTTAAATGGCGAAGAATGACACACACACACACACACACACACACACACACACACACACACACACA
>JAOUZG010019564.1:1517993-1549584 GCA_026289955.1 Argiope argentata
CACACACACACACACACACACACACACACACACACACACACACACACGTGTTACACAAGTACTGTTGTTTATTCATCAGAGGTGAAGGTCACTGTACCACTGGGAATTTATTTCAAAAACTTATTATTTTTTTCTTTTTCGTAACATTAGCCGATTTTTTTGATCGAGAATTTAATAATCTACTACAAATTATAATAAAAACTAATAATTAATCTGAATTAATGTAAGGACTTGTCTTAAGGAAAAGCCTTTAAGTGCCATCAGTGAAACAATTTTTTTTTTAAAAAAAATATGACATTATAAATTGAAATTGGCATTACAAATTAATGTTATTGATTATAAAGGGAAAAGCAGTTTTGATAGTTATACAATAGCAACAAAAGTTTGCGGTTATCATTTTAAGCAAAATATCCATCTAGTATATAAAATATTACAAAGTACAGAGTGATGCATTTTCATTCGCCATTCTGTTTAAGAACATAGAACTTATTTTATGTTCTTAAACTATAAGATAAGTTAAACTATAAGACTCTTTAGAGTTTTGAAATGTTGAAGACAAAATAGAGTATAAATAAGGATAAAGTGCGTTCATTAACTTCTATCGGGATGTGGAACTTAACAGTATTCCCTTATCTTCTAAAAAATAATTTCATTTTAGTATTTGGTGACAGAAAATATCTTTTGAACCAAGCAAGATCGCTCTTCATTTCGTTTTTATCAGTTGTTATTCAGGGATAAATAGTCTTTCAAAAGGGAAACTACTGAAAACTGAAAGCTGAGAAGATTTTTCTAAAAATGTAAACCTAAAAACGTTCCACTTCTGAAATATAAATGTTAATAATATTTTATTTTTCAATGCAGAAATAGTCTGAAAAGAAAAAAAAAGTTTTAGACTTAAAATTATTATTTTACAAACATAAAGAATAATTCAATCCAAACATACATTTCCTCTATTAGGAGACGCTCCACGGAGACTAATAGCTGATGGTCTTCTAGATGAATTATCAATTCCAAGTAATTCCATTCCCTAAGTAATAAAAAAAGAAGGAAAAAGAGTTTATGCTTTAAAGCAAATAAGAAATAACACTTTCAGTAATATATTACCTTCATATTTAATGTATACGAATATTAAACAATAACGGCATCAAAACCCATATGGTTATACAGAATAATATAATTATATAAATGAATTAAATGTCTATTTTTATTCATAGTAGAATTTTAACCAACACTATTGCGTATGATTATTTTTAACTTTAATTTTTAAAACAAATTTCTGATATAAATTGTTAGCTGCAACACAGATTCAATTTTTCCTAGGTCCAATAATGCAGAATAGCTGCATAGGTCGATAATTAGAGTTATTTTGAAACTTTTGAATGATTATTTAAAATTAATAAAACAATTGAAATATAAATTATATTTTTTTCTTCTAAAGCTTCACAATTGCTTGGATATTCTAAATCTAACAAAGCATATAATAATCAATTACAAGAAGGAAACACAAGAACAACTTATATTTGGATTTCTTTATTAATAATTGAAAAATAAATATTAGTCATTCTGAGGCAAAAATTGCCTAAAAAATGTAATTTGTATTCATCATACGCCATAAAACAAAATAGTATCGGATATAAAATCTACAACATTTTCATAACCATAGGTGATAATCCTCTTGAAAAAAAAAAAAAAAAGAAAAAAGGAACAAGTAATTAGAACACTTTTTAAATAAAAAAAAGATTAAAAGTAACCATAAAAAACATAGAGAGCATGCATTTTTTAAAAATTTACACATTTTAAAAATTAACATTACTTGAAATAATTCTTTAAAACATATCACTTTTCAGTCATACAAATAAATTTATTATCTTATTATATACACAGTAAAAGTTAATTAATATTAAGTGTAATTGGCATAACATTCATACAGATATTTCAGATTCCATACTTATAAACATTTTTTTAAAATTCTCTTTTAGTTACAAGATATGAAAATAAAACATCAAACGGCAGGTATATAAAAATAAATGGCAAGACAACAGAGAGGGAGAAAGCCACACAAGTACAACACATGGACATCCAGACAAAGCAGAAAACAAAGGTATAGTGCAACCACAGGAGAGAAATTTTTATTTATCCAGGAGGTACATTACAATAAATACATTTAGGTAGTGCATAACAACTGACAACAAGTAAGAAGGACCCATGCATTAAAGAGGATCGAGGATCGTGCATTTAAAATAATGCACACAACACAGTGAAGTCTTTCCATGCACCACACCTGTTGGTTTTTTTCGTAATATTTCTTTTTACGACTACTGCCTCGCCGCAAGAAACTAAACGATCTTTGCCATGGTTTCTCATCTTCATGAATTTTTTCCAAGCTGTAAAAACGAAATTTGCAGATTAATATAAAGAAAAGAAATTATACTTAAGTAATATAAATGAATTATAAAACAAGACTAATGATTCTTAATAGATTGAAAACAAAGACTTTGAATTTTAAATTGTTATAAGTTGCTTTGATTAGAATAATCTCTAGTAATAATAAAAGCAAAGATATATGTGCATGTGTGTCAGCAGGATGTACTGCAGGAAACAATTCAGGTATACAATTCCAAGTGATTTTTCTCTTAATAGAATTAAGTTTCGGACATATTTAATACTTAACACTAAAACCTTGCATTTTTTCGGGAATATTTAAAATAAAAATCATTGCAAAATGAACTTCACACTATTTAAAATTCAAATAATAATAATAATAAATAATCTTTTTACACAGTTTAGTTGTGATTCCCCCCCCCCCCCATTTTAGCAATCTTTCAAAACTTTCTAAAGTATAATTTGCAACCGCTCGTTTCCTTGCTCTTATGAAATTCAAATTATTTTTGTTGTTTTAAAAATATTGTACACTATTAATCCATTGTTAAAATTCAAGGAATGAAAGTGCCATCAACTATTTAGGTTATTTTTGGAAATACCATGAAGATTTTTATGTTATTTCTTTAATTTAATGGGATCAAAATAAAGCTTTCGAAGATGTTAATAAAATTACGCAATATATCTGCTATTTTGGATTATACATGGAAAGCTTTTTAATGCATTCAGCATACATTTGATTAATTGAATTTTAATTTGACACTAACATTTCAATTTTAAGTGATATTACACACTTACAAATGGGCAGCTGAATGTACACAATGAACAGAACGTGTATAATGTTCCAAAGACATTACGTTAAATATCAACTGCAATTAAAAAAATGCTTAAGAGACCATTCATATGAAATTAAACATAAATTTAAATTAAATTAAACAATTAGCAATGGATTAGCATTTAAGTGAATCACAAATAATAATAAAAAGTGCTTGTATGTTCATAAAATACTATGAATATATATCCGGTATACAGGATATATTACATAAATATTTTACAGAAAGTAAAAAAATACGTTTGCATAACGCGTAAATGTATTATTTTTATTATCATGATTAGACTAAATTAGCCAACTACTAAGCTACTTGATTTTTATTATTGCTGGACATTTGCATTGGAACTCAAATTTCAGGAGATTAATATCTCCTAAATAAATTAGGAGATTAATATCTTTTAAATCTAAGATAATATCTAGGAGATAATATCTTAGGAAATTAATAGATATATGTAAATTTAGAGTTCATTAATTAAGCAAACATATTGCATACAAGAAACTGAAAAGGTACAAGACTCTTGAAAATAATTAAAGTTAAATATCAATAACAAAATGTTTCAAATGTTTTCTTCAAACAATTTTGAAGAAAAAAAAGTTTAGAAAAAACGAATTAATGTACAATAGTCCTAGCAAACAATCTAGTCAGAAAAGAAAGATTAATTTTTATTAGTTTGAGTCGAAAACTAACATAAAATATCAATTGCTTTAAATAAAATTACTGGAAATGTTTTTATTTAACATGTAAAATAGTAACCACATTTATTTAATATGCAAATAGTTAAATTATTCACCATTAGCTAAAATATACTTTTCAGCAATACTGCATCTTCAGCATCCATTTTTTAAAATAATTTTTTTAAAAAAAATTAAACAAATCGGAAAAAGATAGATAAAAAAAATTAAAATTTTTCTTTTAAAAAGCAGCAAAAGTGAATAACTTAAAAAACAACAACAATATTTTGGAAATGCATTGTGTTCCAAAAGGAGGAGGAAATGTCCATGGAAAAACAAAAATTTCCTGATACAAAATTTCTTATATGCACTCTCACAATTAACATTTCTATTAATGTTGAATTTTTAAGAATTTATAATGTTCTTTTCTTAGAATTGCCTTTAATTAATTAAACATAGCAAGTTATGTATATATTAACCCAACCTGAAACTTTCTTATTTAGAGAATTCAAATAGTTCAAGGACATCAAATGTGAAAGAACAGTAATTCGGAGTTGAATAATGTGCCACTCATAACAGAATGAAAAGGCGCATTACTTTTACTCAAAAACAAACTATTTAGGTTCCTGTACATACTGTTATCTTTGCACTTGATGCTTTTTCAGAAAAAAAATAATCTAGATTTAATTTAAATTATTGTTGTTGATAAATAAAATAAGAATCATTTCCCACAACAAATTTTTAACTATAATTTTTGATTAACTTTCATTACAGATAACTTTTAATTGAAATCAAGGAGCAACGTTCTTTTAAGTCATTTTATTAACATTAATAATAATATTCATTTTATTATTTTTATTAATAAAAATTGGAGGCTAGTGGTATAGATAACTCATTCACCGCCAAATAAATTAATTATTCGAAATCGGAAGAAATTCTGCAGATCTAATTTTGACACATTTGAAATATTTACTAAGGAAAATCCGTCCAATGGTTCTGCAGTAAACGGTCCAACAAACTGAATATTATTCCAGACGAAAACACAGAAGCAAATTGCTACTAAACAAACGCAACATCGCTTAGAGAGAATTCGCTGGAAACTAGTGCTTCAAAAAGGAATACTTTTTCAGTTACTTCTCTTTTCTTGCCCACTAACATCAGTCCTCTGTAAGCCTCTACTTTTATAATCCTTGACAGGTATCGATTTTTCTGGACAAACGATCTAATTTGAGCTCTAATAGAGATATCGCCAAAATTCTCAAATATTCCAGAAATTTCCTTTTTATCTCTAAAGTCGCCAAGTTTGTCTTCAAGGTTGGTCGTCATTAAACTGCCATCCATTCAGTACATGTTAGAGTACCTATAAACTCTTTATTCTTACCATGAAATAAACTGCGCAGGGAAGCAAGATTACAGATTCGTTATTTATTTTCTAGATCTAGAAATGTAATGATCTAGAAAAGCCTGCATTAAAAAATATTTGAGTTTTATTAAGCATATAATACATTACATTAAAATACTGGAGTAAATGGCATTAAAAAGGGGGAAGAAAGGGAATACAACAGAATGCACATGCAATTTTTGTATTAGTTATTATCCTACTGTCATATAAAATTGCCGAAAGTCTTCAATTATAGACACCATATATGATTTCACAGGATTGGAAGAAAACACGTTTTTAATTCCATTCATTTAGAAAAAAAAATTAAAAATGGTTTGCAAAAATAAATAAATAAAAGAGCTTGAAACAAAATTGATTAACATCAAGTTTAGATAAAGTCAAGTGATAAGGATTATTCATCCTTTCATCCAGATTAAAATATACTTCCAAAATGCTCTAATACATCGTAACAAGATAGTAATTAATTCGCAAAAGAGCTCTACATTTATTTTCTTAAACTTATATCTTCATTTATGAGAAAACTAAATATAAAGTTCTTTTATTTTTCTAAATGTCCGGTTAATTAAATAAAAGAATTATTTTAAGAAAATTTTGGTGAACATCTTAAAATTAAATCTACTGATTATAACTTCTATTTGAAAATGTGATAGCTCTTTAGAGCTTAGTAATTTAGAAACATGGTCATATGCCATGAACGATATATCGTTCTTGAAGTCCAGTTTAGCATCTGAATGAAGAAACATTAAACAAACGGTTTTTTGACAAAACCCTGGTCTTGAGGTAAATATTTTAATTATACAGTACATGAATTAAAGCCATTTTAGTGTGAACAATGTTCTCCTCTGAGAAATAATTTCACTGAAAACAGGAACAAAGTTTCTACGCAACACGGTATTTAAACCAAAAGTGTTAATTGGCATTATTAAATTTAGTATACTGTTGTTAATGTAGACGATACATAGAAATTTAACTGATAAAAAAATCATGGGATAAACTTCATCTTAGACAAACTTATATGTTTTCAATTCACATATATGAAAAAAAAAGTAGATGTATTTTTCTGCAAATATATTCAGTAGTAAAATCGATTCATTGATAGAATTAGTAATTATAAAGAACTTAAGTGGGCTATGCTTCTATTATTTAAAAAGTAAAAATATTATCAGAATTATGCAATTCCAAATAACTTATATACATATGCCCTTTTTTTGATGTAGTAATATTCAAAACACAGTTTTATCAAATCCCAGAAGAAATCATAGCTGAAAAATATGCTACAGATGTTTCTGTTTCACACAGAAGTTGCTAAAATTTTCTAGAAAAAGTAATAATAGAAATAAACTTTTGATACAAACAATGCATATCACAGGACACAATACACAGACCATTCTTGTCACTTTTCATCTCTCATATATTCCAGATAGAAATTTATGAGCCTATATTTTCTATTGAGAAGCTAGTTTTTGTTCTCTTTTTACCAGGCAGAAATAACACTATATCTGTGTCAAAACAGAACATGATTTTCCAAAATGTAAATAGACTAACACAAATTGTTGTAATTAAAAGAATAAAATAAAATAATAATGCATTTAAAAATATAATGTTTAGTTTTAATTAATTATATCATAATTTTTATAAAACAGTAATTTTCAAATGCTTGCTCTTTTCATGTTTGTGTCAGTACTTGAGGGGTTATTAAAATCATTTCAATGCATCCTTTGATATCGTGTTGTAACAACATGAAACCATTTCAGCATTTCCTTTTTCAAAAGCTGCTCATATTACTTTTGAGTGCTCCATAATACACCCATATCAAAATAGAACAAATTAGATAACTGAGAAATTAAAGCAGTTTTGATTTTCAAAGCAAATTATAGGAAAACCATTTTAAACAACAACAACAACAAAATCTAACAAAAATGATGGACCAATACACAATTAATTTTTTAACATTAATTTCTCAGAGAAATGGATAAGTATATCAATTTTGTATAATGTTTTGATATTCCAATGAATATAGTTTCATAAAGCCAAGCTTTGAAGGATATCAGATTAGAAATATATATACATATATAGTTAGTTTTTAAATAGAAATGGCTAGAAATAAAATATGCCTTTTTTTAAAAAAATCATAACAATATAAAATTATAACTTACCTATAATTTGACTGTAAAATTGATCCCCTTGGAGACCGAGAAAACTGACTTTTATCATCCTCGTAATAACTATCTACATTGCAGCGTGCATGACTGTTACGAGAGTTGGAGTTGCATACAGCTCCCATCAGACGAGAAAGTATTGAAGGTTGCTGAGCATGTATAATATGTAATCAATGAGAATCAATATGAGATCACAATCCAAACCCAAATTCGTACAAATTTACAAGTTTTTTTCCAGATGAAATAAAAGGACCCATGCACCAGATCATGCATGAAGGAATATAACATAAACATATTTACACATTAAAGAAATAAAAAGTAAATCAGAGAGAATGTATAAATTGTTTATTTACACAGTTACTTTTGCTTAAATAAGTTATTTTTAAGCTTCTATAATATTTATCATAGTATCATAGATATTTCTTAAGCCTGACATCTCTTTAATAAAAGAGAAATATTCACTTCTTTATGAATATCATGGTAGATGAATATTCTTAAGAATAAGAAGTGAATGATGACACAATAATACATGATATCAAGTAAAAAATACAGCATAATAAGAAATATCAATATTACGTGCGGAGTGAATAATCTCTATCTAACAATGAAAATTGAAGTTCGTGCCATGAGCTAGAAATATTTCATAGCACATGCAAAAGATGCTGATTCTAGAGATGAATGTGATAGAAAAGAAACCATTTTCAGGTTACAGAATTTTTAAGATGTGAAAAATAAAAATGGAGAGAAAGCATGCTTAAAACTATGTGAAGATGAAAAACTATAACATGCAGCTTCACTTGCAGTGAGTATAACTTAAATGCAAGTTAATGGAAAACACCAATAAAAAAAAAGAAACAAACATGCTCTTATATTTTAAAATTTTTGAAGAAAATAATAATTTCTGCTTAAAGGTCAGTAATTTTTGAAATCTATTTGATTTAAGATCTTATTGAAAACTAGGAGCTATATTAGAGAGAACATAAAAGAAAAATTGATGGGAAATTAGTTTAAATACAATTTTCTATTTCCTTCGACAATTTCATTAAATAATTTTACTTTCAGAAGATATAAATTTTTTTGGATTATTAAACAATGTTTTATCTACATTTTTTCCCAGAAAGTATCAAGAATGAAAATTATGTATTGTTTTATATGCCTTTTAAGAGTACGCTAAAGAAATGCTTGAAATACATGTATAGAAATTTATTTTCTGAATCTACATGATACTCATAATTAATTTACTAAAGATCATATTTTGCTGAAATTGAAATTTTTAATTTGTTTACTGCAAGTGAAGCATAAAAAATTAAATTAAAGAGAAGAATGGAAAAATAATATAAAAGAGAAGAAGAGGTGTAAAAATACAAAAATTAAAGATAGAGAGTGTCTACACTACCGGAGAATCAGGCGGAGGCGTAGGACTCTTTTCCTGAAACAAATAAATACATTGATGTCACAGTATCCTAAATTTTTAAAAACCTCTAATTTCTCAAAAAAAAATATTTCAAAATTATAATATTTATAAATAATTCAAAACATAATAAATAAAAATATGTGTGTTTTCTTCAAAAACTTTAGTCACAGTTTCTATATAAAAATTTTTTAAGTACTGTATAGTGCCTTCTAAAATAGATATATGTAAATTTTTCTTAGTATGAAAAATTAGATAAACAAAGCTTTTAAAACTAATTATTGACACATGCCTCCATAATTTTTTTTATCAATTTAGGTAACTCCAAAGTTTTTCTATCATCTTTTGAAAAATTGGTAGTTTGTAAAAATATTAGTTTAGGCATTAGCATGCAAATAACAAGAAAAAAAATTCAGAAATAATATTTTTTATAACCAAAAGATATTTCAATCAATTTATTACAATGTTTTCAAAGCCTCTTTTTTTATAGCTGAGGTTTCCACAGAAGGTTCTTTTAGTTTTAAAATTTATTTTATTTTATAATTATTAGAAGGATAAAAAATTGAGATTCTTGTATTTAAAGATGAAAAATGTTGAAATCAAAGATAAAAATTATAATTCCAATATAATGTACCAACATCTCACCCCTAGTATTGTTATTTATTAAATGGACACCAACAAGGAAAATTCTGAAATCAACCCTATTTGCCAAGAGCTTAAATCTAAGGTTTTTTTTTAAAGATCTTTATATGTTTCATATTTTGATTTCTTCATAACGCAGAAGTATTTTTGAAGGCATAAGACAAATATTAAAGTACTCTAAACAAATCAAAATATCAAAAAAATTTCAACACAGAATTCAAACAGAAAGTTTTCACCACTGATTCTGTGTTTAGATATAAAAAGATTATATGATTTTATACTCATATTGTATGATTTCTATTCTGCACAAATTAATTTTAAAACTTTTCTTAACTGCCACTGTTATTTCTAGTTATGAGAGAAAATTTAATGAAAAAAAAGAGGATTCATAAATAATAGATCAACTCATAATTAGAGAGTTTTTTAAAACTTAAATAAAATTAAATAAATAAGATTCATTGGAATAAATGATAATCAGGTATTTACTTTGGGCAAATTTTTGTTTCTTTAAGCACTTAAGTAAAAGAAAGATCAACAGTTATAAATGAACATCAAAATCGAGAATTAGCCCATCGTTAAAAATGAAATAAAACTTTTCTGCATTAAATGAATACGTTTTTAAAAAATAAATAAAATGCTTTCAATCAAATAATTTTTTATGCAGTATAGAGCATTTTGTTTAAAAATTAAAGCCAATCACTTTATCTAAAAAATAATAAGAACAATATTGTCTAGAGGAAAAAAAAAAAGTCAATTCTGATATAAAAGACAACACTGTAAATGATAATTTTTTTGAAAAAATAAATTAATTGATGGAACTATTTAAGGTATTAGAAAGATAAAATATCAAATTTCCACTTTTCAAAATATTATAATCTTCTTTCATACTTAAATATAAGTATTTATCAACTTACTTGAATTCTCGGTCCTGTATTTATTTTTCCAAATCGAGTTGTTCGCCAATTGTCTAATATTAACAAAGCGCAATAAATTTTTCCAACTGTTATTTTAATACCTTGCAAATCTGAAAATTAAAAAAAAAAGAAAAGAAAAGAAAAAGGTATAAATATTTATATATATTTAGGATCAATAAGCTTACTTTTAAGTAACTTTTTATCAAAATAAAAATTGAAAGGTCTTAAAAAAAAAAAAAGAAGAAGGATCTAACTCACCATCATCAGGTGGTAAGAGCTTATCGATTGCTTTTTTGGCTTGTAATGGCCATATTTTTCGAATTGTTTCTTTCAATTCTCTATCCGCTTGGTCCATTTCATCAACTATATATATATATAAAGCAAACATTAGTGAATTAGAAATGTAAGAAAAAGAAATGCATTAAATTTCAAGATTCACAAATAAATAGTCAAAAGCTATTTTAAGTGATAAATTCCACATTTCAAATAATATTCACACAAAATCAGTTTTGAAATCATAAAAACTATTTTATTCCAACCTCACTTACTTGGTCTGATTTTTATACTAAGATTTTCTCTTATTAAGGCAAATAAAGTAGTTGTGAAGTTAACTTTTAAATCAGGAGAAAGAGGCATATTCATTCTGATGAGTTTCTAAAAAGATGATAGACAATGAAACAATTTAATCATGAAATACTAAAATGATTATCAGCATAACTTTATCAAATTATATTTAATAAATGCACACACAGAAAAAAAACAATGTTCAAATAATGTACAACATCATCAAAGTAGATTAAAATTTATCTCAAAAGAAATGTCATAGGAATAAAATTATACTTTTTTCCTAATAATATACAAACTGAATTCAATAAGGCCTTCCTGTGTATTAAAACAATAGCAATGAATTTATTCTTCAGTCATCATGATATCTTAAATTGAGGCAAAAAGTAGCAAAAAGTTTGTTATACACTATAAGACTGAAATATTTTATATTTAATCTTTTTCTATAGGAAACAGCATTTGAAACTTTTCTAGAAATAATTATAAAAATTTAATTAAAAGCTGAACTTTCAGAATTTTTTAAAAATATGTAATAAAATGATATCTAAATGTCTGGAAGAAGAACTGTAAGTCTTCAACCATCGGATGTTGAGAAAAAGAGAGCTCATTTTTGCTAATTGTCACATTCAGACTATTAATGTCATTAATAAGAAATCATGATTTGAACCTTTAAAATAAGACTCATATGAAGTTAGAGTTATTTGTTGTTTTATTTTTATTGTGTCAATTTATCTATCCCAAACGTTAAATTAAGACATTTTCTTAACGAATCATTGTTGTCACTGAGTTTCTGTAAAAAATGAAAACTTGTTAGGCGTTTGCCTGTTCATAATAAGTTTCCAAGATATTCTATATATATATTTCTGATTTTATTTTTGCGAAATGTTGCTTCAATCTTCATTCATACAACCAAATATGTCAAAATATAATTCTGTATTCAGATCAGATTTGTTTCTTTGAACTATTTTAATAATATATTAAAATTACTTTGTGCTATCATTCAAGACCTCTTGTTATTAATTACGGTAATTTTTTCACAAAAGAATATAAATGTCATGAAGTGACAGCCACAATAGCATTTTTATACAAAGAGGTTGTAATTAAACTTCCCTCATAAGCAACATCTTATAAAGTAAACGAGTGAATAGATTGTAACAAAATTTGTTTTATAGTCTAAAAACAAAATGAGCTCTCGAAATTTCAAAAAAGGTCCAAAGTCTCTACCAGAGGGTGTCTTTTTCAGAAAAACATTAAAATTCACACAATAAACGACAAAACCGGGATACAGAATCAATATTAATATTTATTGAATAGTTTCTTAATACTTCGTCATCGAACCACATTAAATGAAAATAAGAAGGGGGGGACCCCAGAGCACTGTTTGAAAAAAAAATGAAATAGCTGTTTGCAGAGACAAAAACAGATCAAGACGAAATTGCACAAAAGGAGCAGTTGTTAATTGTGTACTGGACGCTATATTGAAAAGTGAGCACCCTCATTCACCAGCAGAATCTATATGACAACAGCTGTCTTGATGACATCAGCAAGTACTGTTGTGACAGGTTTATGGTTTCTAGGTTAAATCACTTCAAAATTCTTAATCATGGCCCACATACCTTAAGTAGACTTTGTTTCACGCCATAGATTTTTTGTGCGACAAAATTCATGAATTGAGCAAAAGTAATACCCTTGTTTGTGTAAAACAGTTTTATTAATACGCATGTTCAATTAAAGATACCATCAACATTACAAAAGAAAACATCGATAAAAAACATGGCAACGTCAGCTATCTTTTCATATCCTAACCCATTTTGCATAAAGTTTCCACTTCTTTGCCAGCATGCAAATCTGGATATTTTTTCTCTCCAAGAACTGACAGCTTTTTCTTAGTTTTATTACTCATAATTCTTGTTCTGGATTGTTGATATTGTTTCTGTATTAGGTTTTGGTCCGTTATTGGGATAAATTTAATATTTTTTCCCTGAAAAGGCGGCCTTAGGTAGACATTTTAGAATTAATTTTTTTCCTCGAAATTCCATGAGCGCATCTCGTGTATAGTATATATAACGAATTTCATTGCAATTCGTTCACCCCTTTGCGTTGTAGGATGCTTGTTTATATGGAAAATTTAATTATAACCATCCTGTATGTACTCACATTTAGGATATACAATTTAAATGAATAAATTATTCTATTCTAAATATATTCACATGAGGATTTTAAATAAAGTAGAAGACCATCACAAAAATCAGAGCTTTTAATTTACAAAAAATCATAAATAAGTGTCTACAACTACATGTGATGTAATACATATAATATTTATACTATTTGAATATTCATACCTTGTATGCTAATCGATAAGGACACTTGTTTCCAAACCCTAGAGGTGGATCCATGTTACGTAACATATCATACATTTCTGTATAATGAATCCAACCACTGAAATAGTTTATAAATAAAAACATATTAAAAATATTTAAAAACTAATAATGATAAAAAAATATCAATACACCATATCGTAGAATAAAATTCATCATAGATTCAAGTATATACTATGGTCATTCTATACTCTGTTTATACTTTGATGTTAATACCTCACTTATTATTATTGAATTAAAATGAAAAATATACAATTACTAATACCATAATAAAATAAAATACACTATTACAAAATTTGATACAATAAAAGCACAAATGATAATAACATGATTATCCAACTAGATGATAGAAAAGCAACCATTTAGTATTAGCTATTTAAAAGTGTATGCTCATAAACATAAAATATTTATGTTCATGTTTTCAAAGAAAATTTCTTTAATTACATTTCAAGTATATAACAAATAAATTTAACAATAAACTAGAAGCTTTGATGTTAAAAGATGAAATTTCTCAATAATTTATGTTAATACTCAAATTTAAATATATATATGTTTATTAAAGGTTATAAAAACATTGAATATTTAATAAAGAAAGCATAATAATTGAATATTCTAATTCCTCGAATTAACATGCAGTCTCCTTCACTAACCAGGAGTGCCATATTGGCTTACATATAGCCGTATTTGGAATGCCGGTAGTTGCAAAAGAATATTCAAAATTACAATGTCTGGGATGTAATAAGAATATTCAATTCCATTACCATCAAATCAATGTTTTTATTTTTCCATACCTTCTTTTATATTTGGTTTTAAAAGCGATATAAACACAGTGCCATTGAGTTTTATGATGTTTCCTAAGACCGGTGCCCAAAGCATTGTTATGAATTACACAATATACAGAATTTGACATAATTAAATTTTAAGTTCAAAATGTTAAACACAGATGCATGGTCATAGAACAACAATAGCTAACAACTTAGATCAAGGTATAAAAATAGTTTATACAAGTGAGCTATAATGAGTTAATATAGTTAATCATACACAACTATCTCTACTTTTTTCCAACATGCATTTAAATCAGCAAAATTTCATAAGATAAGATTCCCATGTTCATTTGATTTTAAGTATGCTTTTAGAATTACATATTTTAGGTGGACAAAAATTCATAAATATGTGAAAGGATATTGAAAAAAAAAATATTAACAGTTAAAATGTGTGTTAGTTGGAATTACTTTTATTTATTGGAGACAAGAATTATTCCATTTTAAATTGAAAGAAATATTCAACAATAATAATTAATGAACATATATATTAGTTATTATATTCTACATAACAATTTACAGAATATATAAGAAACTTTATAACAGCTGAAAAGAACATTTATAAAGTTGGTGGTAAATGCAGTTATGAATTATTTAAATCTCTAATTTTCCCACTAAAAGCTATTGTGCATTGAAAGATAGTATTTTGTATTAATGAGTTTATTTTAATAGCATTTTATGTTGATTAAATTAATAACTGACTATTTAATATTCATATGTTATTAATTACAAATTATTAATATAATACTAATTATTTATGATAAGTCATTTTTAATTCTCCATGCTGTTCCAGTTTATGATAACAATAAATTTAAAGAGGTGGAATAAAATATAATTAATTGTTTTTCATGAAATCTTCCCCTTTCCCTCAAGAGTATTTGCTAAAATAACACTTAATTTTTAAAAATTTTAATACAAAATCAGAAAGTTCTTGGGATATTATTTGAAAATTACTAACAAATTAATAAAAATATAAATTTTCTATATTTTGCATTATTTTAATCCATGTGCCATACATTGAATTTTAAAAAAAAATTCGTATTAAAGATCATACTCCTATAAATATTATACTCTATAAATACTCCTATAAATATTATCTGTTAATTATGCCTTTCAAGTGGTAATAACTAGTTAGATAACTAATATTTTTTGACAAATATGCATAAAAATAATACTTTAATTTAAAATATAGAAAGTTTAGGATTGAAAGTTTTTTTTATCAATGAGTACAATGAATCTACATAGTTGTTTTGTAATAATTCCCATTACATATACATGTAATACATAGATTTTCTATATTTTAGAGAAAATAATATAGAAAAAGTTGCTTACGTTGCCTGGGGATCATATTCTGCCCACATTCTAATGAATTCGTCTAAATGATGTGCTCCAAGAATTGAAGAATCTCGAGTAAGATAATCAAAATTGTCCATAATAACAGCAACAAAAAGATTCAGCATCTATGATACATGATTGAATATATCAGAATATTGTAAATTAAAGAATTTTTTCTCCATGATTTGAGTAATCATTTTACTGAGCTGTAACTAAATTTAAATTTAAATACTATATGAAACAGGAAGAGAAATCATTAACAAATTTGATTGCAGTATATCTGTCTGAATTTCTTTGTTTCAGTTTTTAAAAGCTTTAACCATATAGAAATACATTGGAAGACTTTCATCAGTATTAAATTAAGAATAAATAAGGAAGAGCAATTTACGCAACCACATTTCTAAAAAGAGATGCTTTATAGTTGTTCCAAGTAATAAGATAGAAAGACATGTAAAAACTCAGCAGAAAACAGACAATAAAGTTAAAATCTTTGTAAATTAAGAATAATTAAACCTTTGTTTTATTAAAAAATAATTCAATACAGACAAAAATAAAATACACAAAATACAAAAAAAAAAAAAAAAAATTTAAAATACAGTACAACATTTACTATATTACACGCAGTATTATGTTTTTTAGTACCAAGCATACAGAAACACAACTGACACAAAGGAAAAAACAATGCTGAAACTTTTATAATGATATGAGCACAGTTTAATTTAAGGACTTCAATTTCAAAATATAGACTATGTTTCAGATGGTTTTTGTTGTTGTTTATAATAATGATATATAATTTAGAAATATAGGATACTGTATCAATAATTATATAAAAATAAACATTTTTTTATAGTTTGAAAAACATTTTTGAGACTATAACTAAAAGAAATGAAAAATTCAATTTCTTTGTACTTACTAAAAATGAACAGAAAAATATGAAGCTCACAAAATAAGCATATGCTAAGTTGCTTCCACATTCTTTCGGACCCTTTCCTGATCGTTCATCACATGGAGATCCTTTAATGCATGACAACATTATAGCTTGCCATGCCTCACCGGTAGCACATCTAATGAATATTACATTTCAATTAGAATTCCTGTTAATAAGTAAGAAAAACTGAGAACAGATAGAATTTTTGGAATGTTTTGTTTATATAAAATAAAACCAGAAATAATGAATTTAAAAGCGAAAGATCTTTTAAATAAAAAAAAATCTGTGGATAAAAAAAGTATAATTTCAAACATGAATTACTTTAAAAAATGATAATGCACATAAATACTATACAGCACACTTAATTATATCTGTTCTCAGTTCAATTTAATTAGCATGCAGTACTACATCTATAGCATGCAACTTGCAACACAAAGCATGCACTATATAAAAAATGCAAATGCAACATGCTGCTTATGTATCTGAAAATGAATGGGTCAGCGCTAGCCATTATAAATGGACAACTGGGGATTGTTTTTTGAAGTGTAATAAAATATCAAGATAATTATATACAATGCAATTTTTCAGATAGCAATTAAATTAAACAGAATGATATTAAATCAAATTCAAGGGAATTATAAGGACAATGCAAATTTAATATAAAGAATGAGTCACACAAAAGTAGTAAATGGACTTTGATATCTTCAATCCACCCTCCCCTAAATATTATTGTTCATTGTTCTTAAGAAATACTAATAGCTTAGTATGTTTAGTTTATAGCATTTTTATTTTATTACAAGTAAATATCTTTCTATTAACTACTACAGAGTGTATGAAAAGTTCTTCAATAAACAGAATAATATGTATATATTTTTACATAAATGAATGCACAAAACACCAATTTTATTCATTTAATTAAATATTCTGAAACAATATTATCTGTATTAATGATGCTAAAACTCAACAAAAATAAAATTACATTCAATAACAAAAAGTAACAAATTAAAAAAAAATCAAGAACCATTCTGACATATTTACAAAGATTGAAATTTCCTTTGTTTAGTTTCATACAATGATTAGAAAAAATTCTACACAATCATTATCAAAATGAAACACCAATTTATTTTACATTCAAATTTCAGAATTAGTAATAATTTTTAAATCTTTTTTAATCATCAATTATTCATGTTTAAAGAAATTTTTTTTAAGTACATTATATTTTCCTTTATGTATTTTGCAAAAACTACATGTTTTTATATTTAATATGAATTGTTTTGGCTATTAAGGAATTTGGAAGCAATACACATAAATGAATACAACAATGAAATTAACCAAATATTTAAGTAAGCTGAAAATTAAATGAAATAAAAATTAAAATATTAAACTGTCCTTGATATTTTTTGGAAGATGTCTTTTGTTGGCACTGAAAGAAATACTATATTCAACATAATAAAACCAGGGAAATAAAAACAACTAAGCAATCAAAATATTTAAAAGTTTTTTTTCCAAATCAATGAAATTCTAAGAAAATATATATCAATTGATTTTATAGGTTTTTCAAAGAACAGAAAAATATCTGAACATAGACATCAAGAAATAATAGTAGAGAACTCACTCAATACATTTTTCTAGAGCGTATGTTTTATTCATAGAGTGAATATCAAAAATTTCTTTTGATTAAAAAAGAATTATAATTTAAGAATACATTTACACCGGCATAATTTTTTATATTATAGTTTTTATTTTAAGGAATTTAATAATGTATTATACTTAATGTGCATTCTAAAAGGCTGGCACAAGTTATCAGCAAACTAAAAAAAATTCCTATTAATTAAATAAGTATTTGATTGATTTCTTTCCATAATAATTACCTTCGATACAAGTAGTTATTCTTATTAGAGAACTAAATTAATTGAATTTTTTCATCAAAAATATAATCTTCTTTGAAATAGGAAATAAAAAACATTCATTGAATATTTATTTATTTAAAAGATAGAACAGAGGAAATTGCTCAACATTAACACAATTTAAAGTTTTAAGATAAAATCATTTTTATAAATGCTTTTTTAAATCAAAGAATAATTTTAAAAAGAATTATCAAATTTTATACTTAGTAATTTAATAGAATTTTTAAAACTTTTAAATTTTCTATCTTTAACAAAGGTTTCAGCAAAAAGGAAGCATTTCTCTCAAGCATAAACTAAAATAAAAAATAAAATATCTTCTTTCCTCAACATATATATATTTATTTATGCATTTCACATCTCTTAACCTAAAAGAGAAAACTTAATCGCACACTTCATATTCTTGCATTGATTTTAAGCATGGGCCAGATAGTAAAAATAATATGTATTATTATTATAAATCATATGTTAGCAAAATTTTGTACTAGATCTTGTATTTTGATATTATACCAACTCAGGTTTTATTCTGATTCGTTGTAAACTTTAATATAACTTTTCGTTTTTGCTCAATATATGTAGAATTTTGAAAAGCAAACAAAAAATAATATAATTTTTTTTCAATATATAGAATACTGTTATAACAATTGCAGACAATTTTTTAAAAATAAATTACAAGTTAAATAACTGTAATCTTTTTACTTTTACCTAAAGTATAGATATTATTTAATTATTTAACAAAAATATTGGTTAAATAAGTTGCGTATAAAAGTAGCAGAAATTAAAATGAACAATTTATATTTAAGGAGTTGAAAATCTAAGACATCAAGCCTAATTTAAATCAAAATAATTATAAAATATTTTAAAAAATATTCTTTAAAAAATAGAGCTTTATACCGACAGCTTAAGTTTTAAATAAATGTATTAAACTGACAATTTATAGGCAGCCTGACCCATGTCAAGACTCTTGAGTCCACATGACACAATACAACTAAAACCATGAATGCCAGGTGCATGCACACAACATTTAGAAGAAGCATTTAAATTTATTGAAACAGTACCTATGACAATTGTGTTAACACATGAAGCATACATGCATTTACTTTTGGCCACCTATCACTTATATTATTCCAATTTAATGTAGAAGTGATACTGAAGCCCATGCATGCTGTTTAAAATTTTTGATAGAGTGCAATTTGCATTGTGACATCTTTTGAGACCTGGAGCATGTTAGTGTATGATTAATTAAGAAAATACATTTATAAAATAATCACATATAATTTTAATCAAGATTTTATGGATTGAAAATTCAAATTTTGTAAGCTCATTCTTTTTGTTCAAAAGAATTTTAAATAGATATCTAGTAATTTTTAATATTTATCAATCAAATGTGAATTGTTAAAAAAAATTTCTATTAAAAAATCAATTTCAAAACTCAAAAGAATCAGAAAGTGGTAAAAAACTTACTAAAAGCACATAAATTAGAATGTTCTCAAATGAGATATACATTCAATATTAATTTCATAAACCAATTGATCTATAATTTTAAGGTTAGAATTTATATTGTATGGTCTAATTTTGAATAAACATTTATAGTAATATCTTTAGAGAATAACCTATTCAAAGTTAATACTTTGTAAAATATTGGTTGACACTTTTAAGTTTGGCTTTTTAAAATCACTTAGTACGTTAAAAACATTGGTGGAAATTTGTAGTTTAAAAGGGGAATCTTTGTTGATAAAACAACAATTCAAAAGGCAAAATGTTGTTTATAAATTTCATTATCATGAGTAATTATTAGAAATAAATAAATTTTTTTACTTAAATAAATATAAATGAAAAGTAATGAGATCACTCTACTTTTTTTAAAAAAGTTAAATGGTTTAATTATACAATTGAATCAAGTTAATGCCAAAGTTGAATGCTCCAGATCATCAATAATTTTGTTTAGATTGTCTTTTATTATACAACGTGCAAATTGCAGTGCAGCTGCCAATGATGTCCACACACCAAATACAACATGAAAAAACTCTGCGAGACTTCAACTTGCCTGAAAAGTAGCATTAGTCCTTGAAAGAATGAACGGAAGTTATTATGACGAGTAATTTGCTGTTCAGGGTTGAGAGCAATATTACCAAATACCTGGGCATGTAGAGGGAGAATATGTTAAAAGTATTTATTCAATCCCTCAACATATCTTTGAATAATATGAAAATACAATAAAACTTCATAATTAGTATTCTACTTCATAGAGAAAAGGGAAGGTTCTTGCACTGACCCACTAAAATATAAATGTGTCATTCCAATCTACTTATAAGTTTTACTAAAAATTAGAAAAAAGATAAAAACAAGAATGCAGAAAAATCAAGAACGATACATATCTACACAGGTAATGCAAACTATTATCTACTCTACGATAAAAAAGAAAAATTAATGCTATATTCTACACTAAGACAAAATTACTTTGCTGTCATGATTGGTATCAACTTTAGAAGATTCAAGAAGCTGCTAAAAAAATGCATGCATGCAAGTACTGGACATTTCAAATTTCCTTGCTATTGGCTTTTTCAAGCATAATCAATCAACATATCAGTTAAAAGCCTGAGGCAGATATGAAAGTAAAAGTAACTGAAATTAGATTTGAGAATTTAATTGTATTTTTATTTAACAATTATGGATGGACAAATATAATTTCTCTCAAATTTAAACTACATATGTTCAAAAGTATGAAAATATTTATATTTAATTCAAAATTATAAGAAAATGTAACAGAAATTTTTGTGTCTAAAAGTAAATCAACGTTTTATGGTAATTGCTTGAATGTAGGAAAATCAAAGTTTAATATCTGAGGAAAAGGCTTTTTTTGTTTATAACAAGTTTCTATTGCTTTTATGTAAAAATTTATAGTAATAAAAAACCAATCCTTTTAAAATATAGCTATAGCATTCAGGAGGTGTTACTGTAATTAATACAAAAAAAAAAGCAAGGAAATGATTTTATTTCTAAAAAATAAAGAAATGCGATTCCTTTTCCCTTCCATATTTAAGTTTGAATTCTGTTATATATATGTATAAAGGAAACTGTGAGATTTATATAGATTGTGTTTTCAAAGTATTGAAAGAAATTTATTTCTAATTTTCACAAAGTCATATATCTTCTAAAATTTAATTTTATAAAACAGTTATCTTTTCAGCTCTGAAAATGTTCAAATGCCCATGATAATTCAATTTAAAAAAAAATCTTTTAAGCACTGATTTTGATTCTATGTATCATATTAATAAATATATTAAATTAAAAAACACTTTATTATTAAAATAAATCATTTATATGATTTTTGTTATGTGATATGTGAAGCTATTGCTTTAAAACAATGAGATAAAAATTGACATTAGTACCAGTAATATAATATTATATAGCTTTTGGAAATTATGCCTGCACATACTCTCAAATAACATTTTTCAGTTATAATAATTAATTAATCAGGCAATACACTGACATTGTGTATATTGGATTTAGCCTTTTTGAAAAGTAATATTAGAATTTAGATTTGTCCAGATTCTTTAACAGCAGTCACCAATTCATGACAACAAAGATGTTTGGGTGTTTCAGCCGTAGCTGACTCACCTAAATAAGAGCATGAGAGACTGTATGAAGGTATGGAAGTTGTTGTGGCGATTCATTTCTGTATCAGGATCAAACTTGATATTTCCAAAAACCTGTGTGTTGGTTACCAAGGTTAAGGGATGAAGACAGACAGAAGCACAAGGGAGAAAGGTTATGTTTAAGAACACACAACACAATAATAGATGGAAGAATAAAAGATTGAAGGAGAAAATAAAACATAGACAAAAAATACCTTATTAAGCTGAATTTTATATTATGAATACAGGGTCATGCATTCAAAGTGTCATACAAGTAAAAAGATATGACATAATATCAATTTGTGACTCAGCTTTAAGGGACTAAACCTTCATTCAGCTTAATAAGACAATTTATTATGGCCAAGGATAATTAGTCAGGACAATAGAGGCTTTTCCCTTAAAGTTATTAAATTAGTAAGCAGGCATTAAAAAAAAAAGGTAAGCTGTTTATCATAAAGAGCTGGAAGCAAATGCATAGTTGGAAGAAACAAAAGGAAAAAGTAGGATAAAGGAAAACAGGATAAGGAAGTTAAAATTATTTTCCTACATATGTGAATCAGCTAAGCCACAGGCTAATTTTAAAGTTTATTTCATATGTTTGTCAAATTTTGATCGGTTTTTATAGATGTGATTACAGTCTCTATGTAAAATACTTTATTTTTAAAAATACAATAAACTAAAAGTTCTCTAAACTAAATGATATATGTAACATAAAAGAAGTTTATATATAGAAACTAGTTTTCATAACTAAGACATCATGGTTAAACACTTTTATCGTTTTCAATGCTATGATTAGAAATGAATAATATAGTCTTTATCTCAATTAAAAATAATTCTAAGACTTTTATAAATCATCAAATTTAAAGATGAAATTTTATATCCACATATTTTGATATTAGGAGCAATTTTAACTTAAAATATAATCTAATAAAATAAAAATTATCTGTATGAAATCAAATAGTATTAAAAATTTAAAAACAATAATTGCATTTTAGATAATGAGCACAGTGATGATCAAGAAACCATATACATTTTTAATCCCAGTTGTTTTCAGGAATAACCATATTCAATGCCTAATATTTTAGGTGATTTCATTCATTAGATTACAATAAATATAATCTTTTTGTTAGAAAAGTTAACAACAAAGAATTAATAACAATGCATGGCCAGTTAAAGAGATTTTAAAAGCTTAAACTTCATTAACAGGAATGACAGAAATGTTATAATTTAAACTTTAATCAAAAGGAACCCTCACAGCAATTTTTATGAATCTGACAAGAACCTAACAAGAATTCAAATTCACAGATGTAGTGCTAATTTCAAGAAATGATAGCTTTTCTAAAAAAATATAATATAGAAAATTGCTTAAAACAAATAATATATAAAATTTTTCTGTTCCATAGAAATTTTATGCTATTAATTGCCTTAATTATTTTGAATTAAATTAAGGTTACAGAATCTATTAAACTGATATTTAAAATTAGTATCTATATAGTAGGTTTTAATTTTTCAAGAAGACCATATTAAATGGCTCAAACTGAACAATTTTTAATTTCAAATTATGATGCTTTATTTATTGAGCACTAATTTAACTGAAAGGTTCAAAATTTCTATATAAAAATTTCCAGTTATAAAGTCTCACCTAAAGGAATAACCAAGATGCATTAAAAGGAATTGTTATAGTTTTCAATAATTGAATAAGTTCTTTTGTAATAACTTATGTATGATTTATTTATACCTCCTCTTTATAACCAATGAATTAAAAAACCTAAGCAACTGATTACACTTTTAACAAATTACAGAAAAAAATATATGATCAGTATATTCAATATTAATATATACAGAATAATTTGATAAATGCAGACAATTTCAATGGTGATTTTTCCTGACACATTTTAAACATGGGATTATTTTTCTAATTGGGGGAAAAACATTTAAAATAATAGCACCCTATTACAAAAAAATACTATAAAAATTAAAATAATTAAACAAAATATGGATATTTAAAGAGATAACAAAAATTTACAAGTAAAATCATAAGGATACTAAGTTAAAACATTTTCGATTTATTATATAGAAGTATAATAATCTATTTACAATTTTTTAAAAACTACTAAAGAAAGAAGTTTATTACAAGATTTTGCAATATATAATTATATATAATTATATAATAGAATTTTTAAATATGTGTAAAAATCTTACTGAAATACAAAAATTCAAACTACTATGAAAACACAAATTTAAATTAAATAACCTAGTAATACAATGGAAGTTCAAAAACAATTCAAAACTCTAAAATATTTATAGAATCACAGATATAAAAAGAAAATTTTGATAAATTATTTTTTATCATTGCTAATCAATAAAACATTTAAACTGATTTCATATCAAGTAGAAATATATGACTTTCATTCAAACATTAAATAACTGCAAAATTCATGAAAAGTAATACAATATATGTAAGTAAAGAATCTATTAAGCAGCATTTTTTTATTATATTTAAAAAAATTCATTATTAGTTAGAAAGAAAAGTATCAATTTAGTACTGCTATATCAAATTTTTTAAAATTTAAATTTTATTCAATCATATAAGGCTTTTAAATTTTGACAAAATCGAAATTACATACCTGCATTCCAATAATGGCATAAATGAAGAATAACATAGCAATCAGCAAACATACATATGGAAGAGCCTGAAATAAAATATTTATGTTTCATTTAAATGTTTTTTTAAAACTTAATTTTACATAATAAATGAAAACAAACAAACAATTGAAGTGTTTTTATTTTTAATCTTTTACTTTAAATTAGACCACTAAAAAAATTATAATAAAAATAATAAAATTTGCATATTTTTGTTAACTATGAGTATTTACTCTTCCAAAAACTTAAAAATGAAGAAAAAAGATAAATAGCAGCAGTTCATGCTTTTGAAATAATACATTCCATGGTTAAAAAAGGAGAAAAACATAATTTTTTAAAAATACAAAATTATATTTACATATTTTTTACTTGATAATGAAGAATCAACAAACCTTAAAAGATTGTATAAATGTCCAGAGCAAGATCCTTATAGTATATCCTTGCCTTAAAAGCTTGATTAACCGAGCTGCTCGAAATAACCTCAGAAATCCCACGTTGAAGAAGCTGATCTGTTTTGACAGAATTGTCTATATAGAAACATTGAAATACAGAGAAAAAATGAATCCCAAATCAGATAACTGCTAGTTGAAAGGCAGTATGATAGAATGCTGGAATATTAAAAAGCTTGCAATATAAATTTATTTCAGAGCCAGAAAGACAAGCTAGCATATATATAAAAAGACTCTTTTGAAAGAAATGCATTGACCATGCAAGCAGTAGCAAGAGAGAGCTAAACACATGATGAATTTTAAGACTTCAAATATGCTTCAATATCATGCACTGATCTAAATATGCATTTGCTTTTGTGGCCGTGAGACTTTTTTTTTTCGGTTGTAAAGTATAGAATTTCTAGTCCTAGGTTTATTATCCAAACAAAATTAGATCAAAGTAATAACTTTTAATGGTACATTGTTTAAAAAAAGATTTTGTTATCTTAAAATTTTTGTAATCGATTATGGTTGAAGAAAAATGGTTCATTTAAAGAGTTAATTACCACCACAACAGTATTAAAATTTGACAAAATTACTCAGAAGCCATGTAATAAAATTAAAAAAACTTTAAATAAAATAAATATCAAAACAATAAAAATTAAAGAGATTTAATATTAAGTATATTTAATTAGCTTATGTTTTAATAATTCGAGATTTGCCATATATTTACTATATTTGTTTTCAGAATGGTCAGGTCAGGTCAGGTTTCAAATTAGATAAATTTTAATTTTGAACACATTTTAAATCTTAGCAATTCTTGTTTAATTTATTCTGTTTTAGATACAAATCTGCAATTATCAGTTTCTAAAAAATATTAATAACATCAATTTAATAAACAATTCTTACAAATTTTTGTTTGATAAAATGATTAAATATAAAAAAATATTAAGGTATTAAACATTTTATATGCCATATTTTGATTCAAAAGATGCCTCTCCCTTATTCTTAAGAGAAATACATTTAAACAAAATTAAAATAAAGAAATCATGCAGATTTTTTTGAAATAATCAAAATATATGAACCTCTTTTTCATATATCTATATTGGTAAAAAATGAAAAGTCAGTAAAGTATTTTACTTGAAAGCATTTAAATAGAATAAAAAATCATTCAGTTGCAACTACATAATTGTAATATGAATTTTATTAGAAAAGTTAATGCTGCCTCATTTCTTCGCAATGAAAAACAGATTTACATAATTGAATCACAAAGAGCACAAATATCATCAAAAATCACACAATGCTATTTCAATTTATAAATTTCATGCAAGATAATAGGCACTGATATCAGATATCTTGCACAATCAAGCATACATTGCAAGCCTACCTTTCTATATAAAATGCATGATGCTTAACAAATGCATATAGAAGTTAATCTTAAATACAATAAAAATAATATAAAACCCATAAAAATACTTAACCAATGATATGATTTTATTAAATTTTTTTTCATGTAAAGTACGTCAGTTTATATTATCATTTTTTAATCAATCGAATATATACCTGATCACAGCTGTTTTATCATTATATTAATAATAAATTTTTTTTGTACACAGAAACATGCAAAAAATTATTCCATAGTAAAAGAATAGCTGAATAATTAAAAATGAGTAAACTTCTAACATAATCTTCATATTGATTAAAATTAGACATGACTGTGAGTAAAAAAATTGATAATAACTAAAAAAAAGGATTAAAAAAACTTTAAAAAATATTAATATACATTTTTTGACAAGTGAATAACCTATAAAATTAATTCAGTCTTTTTAGAGAAATTTTTTATTAAATAATAATAAACAATTAAAAAAATGAAATAACAAACAGCAAACAGAGTAAATACACAACTTAACTTAACCTTCAAAAGAAATTTCTTAATTTATTTTTAAAATATTAATTCCTGTACTTTTATTATAATTAAAATAAAATACTATACATGACTGAATTTTTTCCTTTTTTTTAATGCATTTATAAATAATTAATTGTCAAGTATAATGAAAGTTAAATTAAAATAATTAAAAATATTAGCTTAATAAAAAAAAATGCCAGAGGAAATACGTTAAAAAAATTTCAAAAAAAAATCATGTAAATTTTTTAAGTTAAATTTGTTTCATTTCAAAACACGTAGGAATGAATTTATTGAAAATAATAGATTAATTAAAATTTTTTTTTTCCCTAAAGGAGGGAAAAAGTCCCCTTTTTATCAAACAAAAACAAAACCCCTAATTTCCCTCCACTTAATTTTCACAAAAAATTATAATTAATTAATTATAAAACTTATTTAACTTTTAAAAATAAATAAATTTATTGTAAAATTACAATAAAGCTTTATTAAATGAGAAAATTTTATACTTGTATAACTGAAAAAGGATATAAAAATCTAGTAGAAAAAATCTAAGCAATCCAATCCGATAAGTACTAAATGGCATAAATATGCAATGCAACTATAAAAATACTGCTCAAAACATCAAAAATCAAGTAACTACAAGACAAAAATGATTTTAGAAGGTTTCTTATGCTGTTATCAGCAAAAAAAAAAGTATTTATAAAAAATTAATTTTGTAAGGATAGAGGAAAAAAAGGAAATGGGTAAAAGAGAAGTTGCATTCGTTACATTAGAATTGTGATTAATAGAATTCGATTCAGCATTAAGTTTTTGTATTAGACTTACTATATAAATTTTTTTAAAAAAAGAAATACATAAAAAATTCCAAAATACATTAATAAATAACTTAATCAAAAATAATAATTTTTTACTAATTTATTTTTTAACAAACAGGGACAAAAAATGAGTAGATGCAATGAAGAGTATTATGTAATTAAATGCAAATATTTGTAAATGCTTCATAATATTTATTGAAATGCACAAGATTTCAAAATTTTGTTTGAAGTTGTCATGCCTAACATTCTAACTATTTGTCATGCATTCTATACTAAACGAGCTGTGAAGTAAAGCAAAAAGTACTAATTGCAGGTGTCTCATTTTAGTTGCATGAAAAACTGCCATGTCTTACCTTCAACCTAAGTTGCAGTTATGATGATTCAGGTTTCATTTTCAAAATCAATTTTTTAAAAAAACTCAAAACATTTCGTTCATAATTTTTATGATAAGAATAGTAAACTTGCAAGAAATGTCATTTTAAAATGATAAAAAGAAAAAGAACAAAAACTTTATTATAAAAATTTTAAAAGATATTATATATTATGAAAAAAATGTAATCGAGATAAACACAATTGTGAACTAAAAAAGTAATATTCAAAAAAGAACACAAAAAGAAAAAAAAAACCTCATTATAAAGTACAAACAAAATATTAAATATCGATGGAAAGTAGTGAAAAATATTTTGAGTGTTTCATATTTAGTATTAAAGAAATAATTTGATACTTTAAATAACAACAATGAAAAAAAATCCATTTTATGTAAGAAATTCTAATATCTTCACATAAAATGTAAGTAGTAGGTTTTTATAAAAACAATGTTAGTTTTCTTCACAGCAACAATAAAAGGGAAACTAAATCTTCTGGAAAAGTACAAAACAAATGTATATTTCATTTTTATTACATAAAAACTATAAACTCATTAATTTAAGCTTGGTATTATCTTTTTAAAATATTTGAATTTCAACAAAAATGTGTAAAAAAAGAAAATGCAAATATTGGTGAATGCTTCATTGAATAAATTGTATAGAAATTGTGAAAAGATCCGCAAATTTGCAGTGCCAAAAATGCTTTTCAGTGCATTTTTAGAGAGAAAGAGAAAATAGATAGGACAAAAAGTTTTTAAGCGAAATTTTTATCAAAAAGTGGTATTTTTGACATTTGCATTAGAAAGTTATAACATTTGATAGTGACAAAACATAATAATAATATATATCTTATCCTCGGAATTTTTACTGCTAAAATTAACAATTTATTTTTATATTTTAAAATTACCTTCAGGATATTAATAATTCATACTGCCACTTTGATTATAAGTGACACAACAATGTAAAAAATAAAAAAGGAACCATTTCACCACAATTTTATCCTTGTATAAATATTTTTGATGTTAGAATAATATAAACATATGTGCCAAAGCAAAGAGAATTTCTTTCTTCCTTAAATCTATGGATTGAAATTTTAAGAAGGTAAATCTAAATGTGATAAAAACACTGAAGTTAATACTCATTAGAAAAAATTAACATTAAATTCTGAAATGGAATTATTACTTACTATAGGTCGACTTATTAAAATATTAATTTAAAAAATAACTTATGTTAACACATGTCCAAAAAGTATACAGATGGGCAGATGTAGTTAAGAAAATTTAAATTTTAAAATTAATGTTTTTATAAGATAATATATTTGTAATTGCAAAGAGAAAAAGTAAGATTTATTATTTATAAATTATTCTTGTAATTTCTTTAAACATTTGATTAAACATTTAAACATAACATTAATTACATTTGATACTAAACCATCATCAAAAATGTAATTCTATTTTTTCTCCAATTATACAAAAAAGGTGGGGAGGGGCTATCATTAAGCAATGTTTTTAAAAATACGTCAACAAGAATTTATTTAGTTAACTAGTTCAAAATCAACAAATATTTTTCACCATAAAAACATTTAAATTATTTTGTATCAAATAGGAATGTTTATTCCTTCAATCAACCAAACTTTTATACACTAAGCACTATTTTTCTTTAGAAATCAGTACTTTACGAGAAAGTGCTGCTTGGAATATATCCAAACAGATACCCAAGATAAGAAAAAACCTATTAAGATATTATAAACATGCGCAGTTTTCAGTAGATTACAGTAATTAGGTCTCAACTTTTGGTCAACTAGGTCAATACTTTGATCTGGAAAGTATGAAATTTAGCTATAGGACCCATTCAACACAAAGATAAAGTCTAAAGATAAAATACTTAAGGCATGTGATTAATAATTAATTGAAAAATTATCAAACGAAATTTGAGAAGATAGCACAGTTTTTCTATCTTCAGTCACATTCAATTTTAAAACTAATAAATGATAAAGAAAAAATCTTATATTTGAATAGGAATAAAAATCTTCATATATTTAAGAACATATGAAGCAAAGCATATACGTATAATTTTATTACATATAAAGCAAAGCACACACATATATCATTAGCGCAGATTAATATGAAAAAAAAATGGTTAAAACTCTTATATAACATTAAAAAAATACAGCCAAAAACATTTAATCATAATATCAAAATCAAAGCAATTAAACGTCAAATATATTATTACCAATAAGTTAAAAGATGTAGCTGCATAATGCAGTCTTTTATAAATAATGTATATTGAAATATAGCCTTATATTGTGGAGAATTGTTCATGTTTAGTGTTAATTCGCAAAAACTCATAGTACAAATCTGTGGATATTATTGAATGAAATGTTGGCCATAATACAATGCAAGAATAAGCCAATTAACCAAGGAATGAACTCATTGAAAGTATTGTATAACAGCAGGCGAGTGATTTCTCATTTTATGGAGAGAAAAAAAAAAGAGTGAACGAGAGAGACCTGTGACATTTCGCCAGGTCAGAAATTAATAGTATTGCAAAAAATATTTTTCAAGAGTATGCAGTTTTTAAAAAAAAGATATTTTGCACATAAGAGGCCAAAATTTTTTATTTCAAATCTATATATTTGCATTTCAAACGTATTAAATAACCAGCATGTGAAATCTTCGTAGTTTTGTTAGAATAAAACTGTAACTGTTGAAATGATAATTCAACAGATAAAAGCATCGGATAGCTCTCCCTCATCTCTCCCCTTCACTCATTTCATTCAATAATGCCCGTTTAAAAAGGAATATCCACAAAGATATGCTATAAATGATCTGCCACTTCATCGCCTTTCACAAGCGATAGTTAATAATAATTTATTCCTCATAAAAATGCTTTAAATATTACCTTTATACTTCTCTTTAGAAGAGTTACATCTAAAAATACAAGTAATTTCTTAGAAAAGAAAATGAATATACAATAAAGGATGAGTGTATATGTCAATAAATGAAGAATCGAAACTAAAATTTATAAACATCCAATATGAAAAATAGAGAGAAAAAGAAGACGAATTTTCTATGCGAGTCAAATATCAATGCTCCAAACTCTGCCTGCTCTGACGGCAGTGCTTAAAAGGGAAAGAGTTGCTTTTTTTCTTCTTTCTCCTCCAAATTGATCAAGTAAATTAACTATACGAGCTCTGGACTTCCAAGGACCGCATCAAGAAACTTCCTGACTTGCATTTCTCTTGTTTTTTTTTCTATCTTATTTTGACACTTGCCTTTCTTTGATTTTCCATTTTAAAGTAAACTAAGGGAATCAACAAGTGGAAAAGAAAGAAAACTCGATAAAAAAAACTTTAACTTTTAAAATACGTTCAGAGGGTATTTATTTGAGAAGTTGCTACGGAATGATACTTAAAAGAGCATCACTTGGGTCAAATAATTATGTTTAACAAAAGTAAG
>JAOUZG010019564.1:1568736-1591908 GCA_026289955.1 Argiope argentata
ACACACACACACACACACACACACACACACACACACACACACACACACACACACACACACACACACACACACACACACACACACACACACACACACACACACACACACACACACACACACACACACACACACACACACACACACACACACACACACACACACACACACACACACACACACACACACACACACACAAATCGAATATGAGAAATGAAATTGTTTAATTTGGGAAAGATCTAAAAAGCTGTGTGAAGATGATTATCTTTAATCATTTAAGAATCAACTTGTACTCGCAAATCGAATAAGTACTTAAACAAAATTGTATGTTGCTCTGAAAGATACTTATGTGTTATTACAGAACACAGGAACAATGTAAATTCCGGAAGTCTATTGTGACAGCTAATTTCAAGATAGTTTTAAGAAGAGAAGCTTAAATATTTTAGGAAAATCTATACATAATTTGTTTCTTAGATAGTGTTACACTTATGGATTACACTTCAAGTTAATCTGTATTCCAAAATTATTTCTAAAATATTTTTGAAAGGGGAGTCTTACTTTGTTACTTTTTTGAAATATTTCAAATATTTCTATTTAGTGATATTTATTTATTTTGTGTATTATATAAATATATTTTTATATACGATTTATATAAAAAAGGACATTTTTTCAAATTGTAAGCAATTGTTTTAGTTCATAAATATACTAGAATACTTTCTGAATACAAATATTTGTTTATGTTAACAATTTAATTTTATTTTTCGAAAGAAATGAATTTCAGTTTTAGTCCTTTTAATACCAATTTACACACTTTTTTATTCAAAATAATTGAATTATAAATGGAAAAAAGAATGAGAAATGCTAGCTCTTGTTTTTTTGGGGGTGGGGATGAGGACGGTTTCTGCCCTAAAAGGTCTAAGAATGAACTTTTAAAAGATATAGCTTGAAAGTGAATTGAGGTTTATTATCTTTTGTTTTGAATCTGAACGTCGAGTTCTGATTGTTTAAAATTTTTTATCGATAAATATTAACACATTAATTTAATAAATTCATCAATTATATTAATAAATTTTAAAAAATTACATTAAATTTAAGCATTTTACAACAACTTGAATTACTTTAAGAACTATATACTCAATCAGTAAAAGTAAAATCTATTCAATACAACAATATTTAATAAAATTTATCGAAACATTTATATTTGAAATTTTTAAAAATAAATCATTTTTTTATAAAACAAGAAATTTTATTATTATAACTTTTTCCTTCAGAACAGAAACACGCATTATATGAGAAGTTGCAAAATAAATATCAAATGTAAAATTTTTATTGAATAAATTCTTATATTTTTGACACACTATTTTGCTATTCCTGGTTATTTCGAAGAAAACTTCAGCCCTTTCAAAATTATTAAAATTCAGCAAAAATATTTCGAATAATCCTTTTAAGTTTAAAATAAAATAAAATATTAATAATTAAATACCGTCCGCTGCTTATTGAAGGCGATAGTACTTCAACGAAAAATTCTTACAATTATCTTTCACAGCTTATACAGATATTTCCTTTGAATTGCATTTTTTAAAAACACATTGTATCATTTTATAAACTTAATAATATCTTAAAAATTTTATATATTAGCACTGCTTCACTGCGTTTTTTCGTCTTTTTTTTTAACGTTTATCACAAATAATAAACTTGATTGCTTTCTATATGAGACTCAAGTGTAGTTTCAAGCTAGAAATTATTCATATAATATAGTCCTCTTTTCATCACAAAATAAATGTGCCTAACGAGGGCAATTCGGAAATCTAAGGCACTTACAGAAAATGGAGCTTTTATTACTTATAATCGAAAACTGAAACAATACAGTTCTTTTATATATCCTTATCATTCATACTGAAACATTTATCAAAGATTTTTCTATAAAATGTGAAATATATCCAAAACATTTTTCGTCAAAGAATGAAGTATCGCGAAGTGCGTTTGTTAAGATAACATGATTCACGTCACTCACCTGGAGAGATAACAAAACGTCAGCATACCAGCTTGGCTTTAGGCGGGGTGATCAAAATATCATAACAGATTTGTTTGAAATTCTAGAGGAACTCAGATTTTCGGATGCTTTTTTCGTATGAGTTCATAAGCATCATATAATTTACATTGAATAGCAGGCAAAAGATTTCTAGAATGCAAGCATTATAGTGCTTTGCAATCTATAATATACTTAGCAGGGTTTTCTGTTGATGCCTTCATTTTTAATACTTTTATTGTGTGACTTGACAGCAATATAACTTTTGAAATTAACTTATCAATGGCTATGGAACATCTGAACGCAATACCACATGACTGATGTAGCTATTTCAGCCTGCTTCAGGAACATTCGTAAACAGAATTTACATTTCGAATTATCATACCACAAAAATAAATAAACCTTTTTTAAAAAAATGCTTTTAGAAAGATGTTATTAATTTTATTTAAAATAATAAATAAAAACCCATAATGATACATTTTTAAATTGACAACAAAATATAAAGTAAAGTAAAATTTTGTACTAAGACAGCAAAGATAAAAGCCAATGTAAGTTATAATAGTTTAAGAAGCATTAATTTTAATTCAAGGCTAAAATAAACCTAATATAAGTATCTTTGTAATAATTAAAGCGATATATTTATTAGATAATAACAACAAACATCTATATAAAGCATTCATTAAAAGTGGTAATAATATTTATAGAATAATGAGAATGAAATTATATACAATAATTAATATATTTTTATTCAGAATCTATTGTAACATTAAAAAAAATCAATTTTTTAAGTAGTAAACTTCTTAGTAAAGAAAATCTTGAATGTCTTTAGGTCAAAGACTTCTTCCCATTGATAGTTTTGATCTAAGTTTTGATACAATTTTGATGAATTTATCATATGAGAGCTTTCCTCCTTTTAGAAATTATGAGTTATTACTGACATAATCTTTGCATTTACGAGTTATTACTGATATACTCTCAGATAAATACATATATACAAGCTTCGAAAAATATTTTTTCAAACTCAGGAAAGTTTAAAATGTTGACATTCTACACCCCAAGTTCATTTTTTTAAATTTTTTATTTTATGGTTACAGTACTTTCTTCACATATACTTCTTACATAAGAAAGTAAAATTAAATACCTAAATAGTAATATAAGATAAAGTAAAAACCACAATAAATTATTTACTATGCATATTAATAATAATAAAAGAAGCATTTAATGTAAAATTAAATATAAAATTATAAACTTAATTATCTTAGTTACTAAAAACTGTTTCACAGTTTATCAAAAAAAAAGTTTGGGTAATACTAATGTATTAACAAAATAAAAAACATTTCAGTAAATTTGAATTTACTTTGGCAGCATAATTATAATAAGAAAGTAAAAAAAGAAAAAGAAAACAGAATCAGTTACAAAAAATACAAAACTGAATTTTTGAAAAATTAAACTTTCACTGATTTTAAGAAATTTTGCATAATTTATTGGTTTCATGTAAATAAATCTTTAGAAATATTTCTAACTTCTGAAACTCAGATTTCATTGTTTTTAAAAATAAATGCAACCATAAAAATGTTTTTCAAATTTAGAAGGTTTTGTTTCATCAACTCTAGATACCCCATCATTTTATTTGCTTTCCCCTAAACTTAAATCTTCACCAAAAGTTCATGTTATATATTTAAATCTTTTTCAAAATAAATTATTTTTTAAGATTATTTGTCCAAAAACTAAAGTGGAGCAGCAAAGTGATTTAATCCAGTTTTGCAGAGAAAGTATTTTAATCATACTATATTTGAAGAAATTATTAATTCTATTGTAAATAATACCATATGGTAGATGTATGCAAGTTATCAAAGTTTATTGATTAATGATAGTTTCAACAAAAAATCCAGAAGCATTAATTCTAAATTAGGAATTTAAGTATAATAAAACTTTAATGGTTTCTTCTATGTTAGGGAGAAAGAAAAATTAGTCATAAAATTCATCAAAATATGCAGATTTGTCTTTACATTTTGGATTTTATGTTCAATGAAAGTACAAATAGATTTTTAAAAAAATGTGTTACTGAACTTTTAAAAGTAATATATTATTTAACAATAAGAATCAACTGTTTGGCTGACAATTCTGCAATTTTGATGATTATTATTTTTTATTAAATTTTATCATAAAAGTTACAAGAAATCTCCAAACCTTGCATCCATAAGCCACAAGCTTCAGTACACATTCTAGCAGGAACATAGACGTGAAAACCTCGTTCAAGTAGCTTAAAATGTCTAGATACAAATTGCTTGCGTTGTGGTACTAAAGGCGCAGGAAGGGTGTAGGAAGAAAGAGAAAAATAATAAAATAGGGCAGCAGGAGGTAAATAAATTTGACAAAATATCACATAGGTTGGGATAGGTTTAAAACTGCAAACACATAAAACCAAGCAACTATAAGATTTTTGCAACCAAATCACCAACTGGAACACAAGTCAATTTCTTTTAATAAAATATAAAAATAATTTCAAAATAAAAATTCTTTCTACATAGTAACCAGTTGGGAATTTTTTTCAGAATAAAATCTATATAATAAATGTACACTGCACTAAATTTAAAAACATGGTAAATCATTAATGTCTACATATCAAATATTCGAAAAATGCAATTGTATAATAATAAATTCATGCATTCATACTCACAAACTGAGAAGACAACCAAATGATGCCATGCTTTAAATTTAGGTAAATATGTGAAAATAAAATGTGCCCGAAATCACTAGTGCTTGCTCGGCTTTAGTGTGGGCAAAGATGCATTACATGCAGACGGATGCAAGCAAGCATAAGGATAAAATATTTCTTTAAAGGAGGTAGGTAAGCAAGACCTAATGCAACTTGTAACATATTATTCACCAATATCTTTCATACAGCAACATGATTTATGCATATCATCTTTTAGAAAGTATCTATATACATACTTTTATTACATTTCAACCCTTCCAGTTTTCTTTTCACATCATGCATTATTTTCAGTTAATTTCTCTTGAAGTTAATCAAACCTTTTATTGCTTAAGATTTTGACGACAATTAAAATAAAAAAGAGAAACAATTTCTTTAAATCTGGAAAATAAATTCATTTAATGAATTTTTCTAAACTATACATTTAAGAATGGATAAGTTACTACAAAAACTAATATTTTCACAAGAAACACACATACATAGAGGGAAGGGTTGAAATTTAAATCAGTGCATTTCAAGCTAGTGTGTCATGGCACAAAATAGAACTATCACTGAAGACAATGATGCACAGGTACGACTCAACACCATACTATATGCTTTCGTAATGCTGCTAAACAAGATGCCAGCAGCACAAAATAATGAACTGACCATTCAGTTTCCAATATGCAAATCACATGCAGCAAAATTGCACTCTGATTAGTTTAATATGAATTGGGACTGGATTGGAGGCATTTAAATAAATAAAATGATAAAATTTCAACAGGCAAAAAATGCCACTTAAGAACATTCACATTTAGATATATTGTTAAAATATTATATATTTTACTAAAACTAATGAATTTAATAAACTATAAAAACTTAACTGCCTCCAATCCAAACCTATACACTGCTCAAGTTGTTATAGTCTACAAAATAGACCTAAACGCTATAACTACTTTATCCCTTTGAATTAAAAGCTTTATAAACCTAGACTGTAAATAATAAAAATACCAATAAAATATTTCTCATTAGCAGCAAAATGGATGAAATTTTTTTTTAGTTATGAAAAGAGTATTCAAAATGTTTATTTAGTTAGGAAAAATTTTAAGCTAAATTTTGAGTTTATTTGGGAAAAAAAATGTATAAGAAGTTTTGAATTACATTGTTTGATTCTTCAACTTACTATTTACTGATGAATTTTTTCAAAAGCTAAGCATAAAAATGCTATATTACCAGCATCAACTGCTAAAATGCTATATTACCAGCAAAATGAATTTTTGAATTCTATGATATAAATTTTTTTTTAAATCCCTTTTCTGAATAATGCAAAACATTTTGTTAAAATCTTGTTACCTTTTTAGAATATTTTTAAAAATAACTATTAGAATAAACAAACAAGTTAAATTAAAAATATAATTATCCAGAGGGACAATGTGGTTACACAAGGAGTATAAAAATCCAGATTATTTATAATGTATTTTAGAATTTTTTAAAAGTAAGTTTCACTTAAACTTTTAAAATTAATATTTGGGCTTTTAAAATGATGAAATTAATAAAAAATTGAACAAGATGAATACTCTTCATGAAAAAGCTTGAAAAACTAAAAGGAAAATTAAAAATAATGGTCATTCAAAGATGAGCCATTAAATAAATAATTTCTAATAGTGAAATTCCTTGAAAAAGTTTCAATAAATCTAAAATTTTTCATTTAAATTTAAAGATGTGATTTTTATTGTTACTTTTTAATAAATTGAATTCACTTAAGGAAATTTTAGAATAGCTATTAATTCAAAGGGTTAAAGAGCAATCTAAGTGTCCCCGCCTTACCCGGGCTCCAAATGCCACCATCTTGAGCAAACATTCAAGGGAGAAAAGTGAAGTGAAGGTCATATTCATATACTTCAAGGTTGTTTCAAAGACATCACTTTCATCGTTATGCTACAGTAAGTCACAAACAAAGACAGAGACGTATAAAGGGAAAGAAATGTTAAGTATAAACACTACTAAAAATCCACAGAGGAATTCTTTCATGTTTGAATAGAAAAAAGAGAAAAACATAAAAATATAACTAAAGGGAAAAAAATTAAGGAACAAAATAAGTTTCATTTAATTTGCATATCATAAAAACTAAATAAAACTGCATTACAAACCTTAAATTAATAATTTTGGTTAAATATTTTTAGGTAAGCAGTGCTGTAGATAATAGTTTCAAGTAGTCTTGAAGAGTAATTAAGTGTATTATATTTAAAACTACATTAGAGTTAAATATTAACTTTATTTTAAATGTTAAACTCCAAATAAAAATACAATAGTTTAATCTGAATTAGCTAGAAAATTTACCTCTGAATTAATTAGTTAAAAAAACAGTAATATAATATAAATAATTGTTTACTGGGAAAAAATTGAAATATTTTATTTTGAGCTATTTTGTTGTTTTAATATAGAAAGAAATGTGGAAAATGGTATACAAAGCAGTGGGCCTTAAAAGATAATTTACTTTAGAAGCAATAATTATTATTCAGATTTAAAAGGAAGGAAAAGCATCAATTTTCCTTGAACCACTGCCTTTAAAAAATGGATGAGATTAACTGGAACTTTCTAACAATTGTTTAGATGTAAAATTTGCATAGCATAGTAGATTTATAAAATTTTTTGTAACAGTTGTTATAAAAAATGTAGTTAATAAATCTTACAATTAAAAAAATATCAATAATAAACAATTTGCATAGGTTATTACATTTTTTCTATCAATAAAATGTTAACTTTCTGTAATAAGGTGATTTTTATAATAATTCTAATTAACAAGAATTTTTTTAAAAAAATTAATATATCTGAAATTCAGATTTGCAATTTTATCATTCAGAATAGCAGTAATTTTTATATTTCTAAGCATAAATTTAACTATTACTTTTTAAAAAAAGCTTAAAGCTTTGTAGATAATATTGAGCAAAACTTATTTGAAGGAATGTAATTATCAATTAAAATAAAAAATATGATAATTTAGAAAATTTAAATAATTTTGAAGTTTAAACAAGGTAAAGTTAACCGAAAAGATTACTTTTCAGGCAGCACTGATTGTAAACAATTTGTCCCTATCTGATGTCAACCAACAGGCCCATAAAAATTAAGTTAAAATCTAAAATTTTAATTACTTTGAAAAAAAAAACAAGCAGCAATAGTGAAATGAAATATTAATGATGAAAAACTAAGCATACATTTTCAATTGAAATCGTCATGAACTAGCACTACTAAAGTATTTGTAAAATAAACATGAAATTTATAATTAAAAATACTTTCAAGCTTATGAAAATTAATATGTAATACTGAAAAAATGAATAACATTTTTAAATGATAATTTCATTATTGATATTATATATAATATTATTAATTAGTTAGTAAAATAAATAGTTAAATAAGTAGTTTTTAATATAGAATGTAATCATGGAAGATAATTACTTTTTGAAGATTTAGATAAAATCATAAGAACATTAAAAATTATGCTTCCCAAGGTAACTAATTAAAATGCTAATTTTAAATGCATAATTTAAATTATTAAAGATGTTAAAAAAATCATGAGATTATTTTTCTTAATTTTTTAATAAATATATATATTTAACACTGATATTTGAAACTGTTACTCACAATTATTAAATTAAATTAAAATGTACTTTTTCCTAATTCAAATAAGCAAATAACATAGCTTGTATAATAATTAATACTTGTAAATTAATTTTATAAATTTTAGATATCTATTTGCATTAAAGGAAAGGAAATTATAATTAAGAATATTTGCTACATATTCACGGAGTAAGAATTATTTGAAAATTTATTACTGACAAAATCATCTAGGCCAAGATAAAAATGATTTATGGATATTAAACTTTAATAACACACACACAAAAAACTATTCTTAATTCCAATATAGGTAAATTTTTTCAATATAGAGCTTCTAGCAAAAAATATAAATTACTAAAGTACCAGTAAATCTCATCACAGAGCCCAGTTTTTGAGCAGTGCATTGTAGTAAAAACTCTTATATATGTTTTGCAATTCATTTGGGCAAGAGAGTGAATTGAGAAGTGAGCATTACATTTATTCAAACACTACAGCCATGCTTGATTTCATTTTAACATGCACTGATGCACAGACTAAAATTCATAGCAGTAAAGATCGGAACAGTTTCACAGTCATCTCTGCATTTAAAATATTAATTCAATAAAAGTTGACATTTCATTTGGGGGAGGGGAGAAGAATTTTAGGTTAATAAAATATAATATTAAGGTAAATAAGATTTGATAGTAAATTCTATAGAATTAAAAAAATTGTAACTCATTTTTTAATTAAAAACTTATTACACAGAATTTAGAAGTGTAAGTTACTAGAATTAGAGAGAGAAAGAGAGGGGGGGGGGGAAGAGAGCAATAATAATAATAATAAAAACCTCAGAATTTTACTTAAAAATTACATTAATTTGTATAATTTTTAAAATAACATTTGAAACATTTTATAATTTGCAAGAAAGATTTTAATGACTGTGAACTGCAATACCAGAAACTGTACCAAGAAACTAATTTTCAAACATGCACTTATATTATAATTATATCCAAAACTATGAAGTTATAAATGTTTTATTCCAAAGACAAATGCAATATATGATATTATTTGAAAATGGACGATCACACTTTCTACAAGCATGCTTTAGAAAGTTGCAACAAGTCAAAAGGTTTCTAAAATATTTTTTATCACATTACTAAAAAAATTTTTTAAGTCTAATTTATGATATGCTAATTGTTATTTTCATTATATAACATTCATCTTTAAAGTATAAAATATTTAAAGGAATATTATGTAATTTTTTAAAGTTACATGATATATATTCAAATAATAAAATATCTCAAAATTCCTTATACATTTTAACTAGATAAAGGCAAAAAAGGTAATTTTAATATAAAAATACCACATAGTTTTTAAAATCATGCAATGACAAAATTTATCTAAACAACTACACACTTTCTTTAAGATTCGATAGCATTCTCAAAAATCTGTTCTTTTTTTCAAGAATGTTGTCACAATATGCTGATTTTAGAAATTAGTATAAATCAAGATAATATATTAGTGTATGTCAAGAATATTAGTATTAGTATATACTAAAAATAATAAAATTTTTAAATATAATTCATGTAATCATAAAGAAGGCATATTAACGTTTTCTGAAAATAAAACTTCAAACGTGAAAACAAAATATAGTAATAATATGTAAAATTTCAATTTTTTAAAATTGTTATGTTAACTAATTTTGAAATTTATATTATTTTTATTCCATTTCACTAAGTTAAAAAATTATTTGCTGTTTCCAAAAGTAGAAATTTAAAATATAATAGAGATCAAGGAAACCTAATTTGATTTAAAAATATAATACACAGTTAACTAAAAAGTTTTATTGATTAGCTTAGAAATAGTAAAATTTTATTTCAATTTAATCAGTTCAATTTTAGTCAGTGTTATATGATAAATTGAATCACTTTTAAGTGATAATGTTTCTACATTTAATCATCTCTTATCTTTTTTTTGTGAAAAAAAAATGCTCATAATTTTGTTCTAGAATTAATGTGCATTATTCAACATCATATTTACCATTTTTAAGAGCTTAATTATGCTCCAATGACATGTTTATAATAGAACAAATTCTAGAATAATGAATAATTATGTTTAAAAATCATAATTCTTAGCATTGCAATTTTAAATGAATGAATATTTTCATATGTTATCTATTAAATAAATGTATATTTCATATGTTTATTTTGATTAAAATAATATACTATTAAAATATATTTTCTTTTCTAGCTATCACAATTGAAACACATAAAGCTGTATAATATAAATAATGTTCTACATTATTATTAAAATAAATTTATGCCAGTATTTAACATCAATATGTCAGTATAAAATTACCTTCAAGCAAACAATAATTAACAATTAAATAAAAAATGAATGAGAGTTGTTTTCGTAATATATTTTGCGGCTTTCTTACCTCATTGAAATAAAACAATGAAAAAAACCAGAATAATACAAATTAGCTTAATTTATTTTTTATGTTTCAATTTCTATAAAAGTAATTATATACTCTATTAGTGTATTTTGAAACTGAGAAGAAGTTTAATTTACCTAGATATTTTTTTCCTTCTTTAAACAGAGGTTTAATAGCCATTACAGAAATTTTAGATTTGGACTCTTTCATAAAAAATTATAGCAATAAAAATATAACTTTCTCTCAAAAAGAAACAGGTATAAATAATTATTAAAGAAATCATGTTTAGACTTTGAGATTCTTTCTTCATAAATTGTAGGAATAAAAATAATATAACTTTTTTCTCAGAAAACTATGTTTTCTGAAACTTTTATATTGTATTATCAAATATTCATTATATATAATTGTTAATAATACAAAGACAATGCAATAAATAAAATTTAAATTCTGATGTTTTCATTCTCATTGCATACAAAGAAATTAATTGCATTTTATAAGTCCAGAATCAACATTTTTTTCAACAAAATTATCACAAGCATAAAAGCTTCATTTTATATTAACAATATAAAAATAATACTTAAAAACTATCTATGGATTATATAAAATTTTTATTTATTAAATAATGAAAAGTTAGATGACTACACTTTACCAAGACTAATCAAATAAATAACTTATTATAATGAAACTACTTTATTCTAAAAATAAAATTTTTTACATATGATAGCTAATTTATAATTGAAAGATATAGTTCACTGCTAAAAAATTACAGTTAATTAAAATTTTAATAAATTTACAAAATCTTATTTATTAATTTGATTTATTTAAATTTATTTTACTTTTAAATGAAGCATTTTGAAATCAGATTCTGATCAAAGGAACATTCAAGACAAGATTTTAATTTTATTACTTAAATATTTGCTTTAACTCCTGTGTAAATTCTTAGTTATCAAAACAAAGGAAAACTCTAATAGTATTTATTGTTTATAAATATTGTTATTGATTGAATGTTTTTTGAAAAAGATACCAGTGAAAACTTTAAATAATAGGAACTATTATATTTATTTACATGATGAATAGTGTAATACATATCTAATATTTCTTTAAAATTGTTTGTGAATAGAACTTATTTAAACAACATGCATTCTGCTATAAACATAAATAAAATATATTTTCTTTAAAAAATGGTTTCTATTACTTCTCTTAATTAGCATAACTAATAATTAAGATAATATAATATATTTTAGATGAAAAATGATATAATATTGCTATACGATTTCCTCTCTTACCTTCATCATAAGCAATAGAGTATTGCACACAATAAGAAACATGATGAAATATTCAAATGGAGTAGAGTCTACCATAACCCAAATCCGATACTTCACTCCTTCTTTATTTGGTGGCATGTATCTCTCCAAAGGTTTTGCGTGTATGGCAAAATCAATGCAAGATTTCTGTTTGAAGGAAATTTTTTTAATAATGGAATATTTCTCCTAAGTCTGGGGATAAACTTAAAAATAAATGAATGACCGATTCGAATTGAATAAATTTAAACACCTGATTCTTGTCCAGATCACCTTCTTCCAATTCTTTTTCTCCTTGCTCTTGGAAGGTGATAATAATTAAGGCCACGAAGATGTTAACAAAGAAAAATGGAAAAACGATGAAGAAAACTATATAAAAGATAGCCATTTCGACACGAAACCTAGGAAGAGGACCTTCATTCTCATATGTAGAATCCATAGAATGCTGTAGCACTCTAAAAAACAAGCAAATATTATTGGTTTACAGATGTATAATGCAATTATTATATAAAATTTCAGAGTTACACTACAATAAACATTTTTAAAAAGATATCAAGAAATGGTAAATATTGTTTAGTAGCACTGGCTCTTTCCTTGAGAAAGTCTCTTTAACCTCCAGCCTTGCCAATATAAATAGAGTATCCTTAGAATCGATCTTATGTTGAAATTGCATCTGCAGTTAAATTAATAAGGGATTGTTTTTCTCTCTTTTTAAATCAGCAGGGTGGATTAAGTACTTGCCCTTTATGCACAATCAAGAAATTTAGATTAAAATACCAAATGAATCATAATGCCACCCCAGTATAAGCATTTGAAGCATCTGCTATGCAGAACAGAAAAAATAATATGCTTGTCATTAATATTATTTTTTTCCTTTTGCATCAAGCAAAGAGAAAGTTTGTCATTTTAGATTTCATATGAAGGAAATCATATGAAGGAAAAAAAGATCCTTTTTCTCACTAAAATAATATGCCACGACTGAATTATTGTAATGGGCAGAAATATTTGTTTATTAAGATAGATATTTTGATGAGACTTTAGTATAAACTATTAAGGGGAAATAACATTCCTACAGCAATATTTTTTTAAATCCTTTTATGGTAATATGTTGAGCGCATTTTCTGTCTTTTTTGTGTTTTTGTGCCGGTTATAGCTTTTTTTTGCGCAATAGCTCATTGCCTTTTGAAATAATAATAGATTATTATTTCATGCAATTATGCAAATATGTGTAGGTAATATTTTCTTCCTATGAATAAATTTCCAAATTGTCAGACACTATGGCATAGAACTTTTAGTAAATGCTATACATTTTAAGACCACATAAAGAACTGAAAATAATTGTTTACTGCCATGTAAACTTATTTAGTAGAGTGGATTATTCATGAATTACAATTTTTTCAAATGAATAAATACAGGTATGGTGGTTTGATGGAACTTATTACAAATTTAATTGTCCTATAAAATATGACCACATATTCTGAATCTTCTAATATGATTTTTACATTTTGAAAACAATTACACAACCTTCAATAAAAATAAATGTTTCACAACACAATAGCTGTGTGTAAGGAAAAGAAATATTCATTAGAATGGGAGTAAAATGCTGTATGAGCTGTTGAAAACAGAAGCATTAAAAAAATTAATGATCATCACATTTCTAAGACCAAATATTATTTTTCAATAATTCTAAAATGCAAAATAATACTTTTGGGCACTAATTTTTTCATAATAATTAAGATAAAATGTGACATTACAACCATTGCATTATAAAATACAATTTACAATACCTGTATAATTGAATCACAAATATTGAATTGTTTATGACAAAATTGAATTGCTTAGTTTTATTTTATTAAATTAATAGTTTCTCAAAAATATTTAAAATAATAAAAGTTAAAAAAACATCAGAAAAAAATGCTTAAAATTTTTCACTTACGAAGGCCACCCTTCCCCAGTTTGAACGGTAAAGAGTGTCAACATAGCTGCAGCAACATCGTCGTAATGAAAGTCTCTTTTCTTCCATTCTCGTTTACAAACTTCCGGTGGGCTATCACTGCCACTGAACTCAAAAAACTCCCCTCTAACAGGTGATAAAAGATTTCATTAGCAACAAAAAAAATGGAAACAAATATATGATACAATTTTTGAGCAAATATTGTAGCAACCTAACAGCTAATTTTTCAACAATTTGGTAATAAAACAGAAGAAATGCTTTTTAATAAAAGTTATTATGTGTGCTCTTATGACTGATGAATATTCTTTGAAAATTGTATGCTACCTTTGTAGATCATGACTGCAGAATTCCATAAATTATGCTGAGAGTAGGAAAACTTTCCAAGCAGCCTACAATTACACAGAAATTATCATAACCTGTTCTACCTACTAATTTCCAATAAATATGCAGCTTAATCCAAATAATTTATTAATATTCAAATGGGTGAATCCTTTAAACACACTTGTTTTGAAAGGGACATATTAAATGTTGCAGAAATTAACATGAGCTATTGCTTCAGAGTTCATATTTTTGAATCTCTTCATGAGTTTTATATTCAACTTCAGAGCTTTCTACATTTTTTCAGAAATCAAGTGCTTCTACATTTGAATATTCTATATTTCTTTTAATAGCTATGAGATATATCAATATGGTTGCAAAGCTAGAATTATAAGTTCTACCAATAATTAAATTCACTATCTAGTATGTCATTAAAAGTTGTAATTATTTTTCTAGCAATAGAACACTTAATGCATGTATGAAAGAGTCTTTTTTATGGCAACCAACAACCACTTTTTATAAACATAATTGAAATATAAATAATCTTGTAGAGATTACTCAGGTAACTCAAACATGAAGTTAAAAACCATGGTTAAAATGGGTAATAAATCAAAAGTTATAAATAATCAGCTCCTGCAAAAAAAAAAAAAAATGCCTTAGGCAAACTGGCAGAATAAATGAATTTTTATTTCAGGGTCGAAAAGTACTTACTGGCATGCTGCTTCAGTGAGCTTAGACTGGTCAGTGCAGTAAAAAAATTTTCCATTAAATAACTGAACAGCTATCACAGCAAAGATGAATTGAAATAAAATGTACACAATGAGAATATTGAAGACGTTTTTTAGTGATGTAACAACACAATCGAATACAGCCTAAAAAAAAATCAACAAATAAAGTATTAATAATAGCATGTACCAAATTAATAATATTTTGCATATCAAAAAAATTAACCAATTACTGTTTATATGATGAATGTAATAAGATCCATGATTAAAAAATGCATGCATATAAACACAATTCCATAATTGGAAACTAATTCAGAGTCAACATTTTGAGATAGAGCAGCTCATTCCAGATATCCCAGAAAAAAATCAATAGATACATTAAAAAAAAATCAAATGTTGCATAAAATGAATAGTTGTCACTATTCAGGTTAAGCAACATTTGATTTTAGAATGAAATCAGCACAATTTTTGAAACATGGTCTAAAGAAGTGCTTTGCACAGAAAAAGTGAAATATATAAAATGATAGCTGGCATCTAATTATATATAACTGTGCCTACTCAACAATAATAAAAAAGTGAAAAATAAAAAATGCAACTTAATAAACCTTTTAAGCACAGTATCATTGATGGTAGTTTAAAAATGCCCATAGTATTTTATTTAATTGTAAATATTTGGTGTATGTTTTAATAATTAGTACTTGATGAAAGCAGAAAATTACTTCTGAATTGTAGATATTTCTTGCAAACACTACATATAGTAAAAAATAATTCTGAAATCCATTAAAAGGCATTAACAAAAATTAAGAATATATTTCTTCAAAAACAGTTACTAAACGCAAAGTTAAATTTGAGATGAGAATTGCACAAATGCTTTAACTGAAGGGAAGAAGGGGGGGGGACTCTGTAATTTTAATATAAAATATTTAACTGGAATATCAATCGAAATTTAAAACTTATAGAAATGAAAATTTGAATAAAATTGAATGAGAAATTTATCAACTTTAAATTTGTTTTTCATGTCTAATTAAAAACACAAATACATGAAAGTCAATAAATTAAGGACATACCTTTAGTTTAGGTACTCTTTTGATGGTCTTGAGCGGTCTGAGAACTCTAAGAACTCTCAGAGATTTAATAGTGCTAAGATTTTGACCAGTACTGCTATCACTGTAGAAGTAATAAAGTTAATATATATCAGGCAACTTAAAGAACAAAGTTATTTGTCTCACTTATACATAATAAAATTCTATAATTTTTTCTTGTTATATCCATTAATTTTCCAAAACAGATTTTAATGTTTTCTGGTACGCTGGTTTCAAATACACAAAGCTTTTTTTTCCCTCAGCTCTACTTTCTGAGTTTCAGCATAGTTAAATTATGAAACATCTTAGTAAGTAATGTTTAAATATGTGATTTGGCACTTGCCTTTTTTTCTTCTTTCTTCTTTCTCATTCTTTCTTGAACCCTTATTAGTTAAATGGGGAAAATTCTTTTTGTTGACATAATTTATTGTCTACATCTAACACAATTATAAAATTCTTTCATTTGTAGATTATTTGAAAGAATTGTTGAAGCTTGTTATTGATTATTTGAAGCTTGTTGATCTTCCAGATGTATTTTACTATGTATGGGGTGAATGTAATAATAATAATTTTAAAAAAAGGAATGGAACCCAGTTATGATTTTGTTGGAATTTACTTTGTTGGACAATAAGTTTATTGTGTAGGCCCCAAAGATTATGTCTAAAGCTTGTATGAACTTCAAAAATAATAGAATTAAGGAACAGAAGTCCAAAAATTGGTATTTCAGTGTTTTGGATGGAATGCAAAACTGCTTTGGTGATTGCTATTTTTGATTTTGGAATAAGTTTTCTTACAGAGGCTGAATTAGTAATATAATTATCTCAGTTTATGCCTGTATAGAAATAACAGTCATCAAAATAGTTTATGTGGTTAGTTTAAACCAATAAGATCAAGCACTAGGCCCTTCTTTTAGCCTTAATCATTTTTTATAGGTGTTCTGTGTAATTTCTATTCATAATGCAGGGAACTCAAACTTTATTTTTAAATATAAAGTCAAAGTATACAAGGCTAAATTCTTTAAATAAAGTTAGACAAAGTTTTTTATTTCTCATTCATGTTATATTCACCAAATATAAAAGTACATATACCAGGGTGATTATTAACACAAATATTGACAATTATCCGGGTGACGTTCTTCAATTAAATATAATTTTTATCTTTGCATCAATTTTAAAAATAAAGAATTTTATAGGTTATATTAGATGTAAACACTAAGTAAACATTAGCAAATGGGGCTGTATACAATTAACTAATAAAAGTAGAATGAAAAAGAAGGGATAAAGAGACAAGAGCTACAATACATAAATAAACCATTATTCAGTAAATTGTAAAGTAAAATATTTTATAATTTAATTGCAAAGAATTTTAAAACTAAAAATAATAGAAAAAACTGCTTTCAATATTAAAAACAGCATAAATACAATCAAAAGGTGTATACGAAAGTGTAATTCACACAGCTAACGAGTAACGAAAATGCATCAATTGATAATGTAAATCTAAAAAAAAGAAAAAAAAAAGAACTTTTGAATGATAATGATAGTTATTAATTTGCTTTAAAAACGAATTAAAGTAATTTAAAATTCAGAATACCATTCTTTTAAAATATTGAAAAGTGATAATCAGATACAGTATCTATTTTTTCAAAATGATACTAAAATGATTAATAGAGGTATATTAAGTAATCAATAAAAATAACATTTACATTATGCTAAATAATAAAAAAGTGTGATATATTTTGTAACCTTTCAGAATCATTATGTAATCTTTTATAATCATTAATAAAACTTAGCCAAATATATTCATTTTATAATTTTTTATTTAAAATTATCTTTTAAAGTTGTAGCTTTGAAACAGTATTCAGATTTACAAAATATAAACATATTAAAAATATATATACTTTCACAACTTTCAACAGAATAATAAAAATAATAATAATAAAAACATTTCCCTTAATTTAGTATAGGTACATTTATTTACATATAATAAAATTCAATTTTATTTTGAAAATGAGTATTGAAACACTGCCAAAGCTACAATAACTTTAACACTTATTTTAGTAAAATACAAAACAACATGGATCATCTGCCAGAATACAAAGAAAACATTTAAAGTTTTTTTTAAAGGTTTAGACTTACAAATTGAATGATTTAGACTTACACAAAGGCAAAGGCAACAAGAGCACAAATGACAACAATAGCATCCAAAATATTCCAAAGATCCCTACAATAGGATCCCGGATGAAGAATGACACCTTGATCGACCACCTACATAAACAAAGAGAATGTTAATTCATATTTAAATATAATTACTGATGTTGATTTCAGTTTCTTGCTAAGATATAATATTTAAATTCTTGCTTATGAAATTACTCTTGTAAAATATTCCAATAAAATACTCAGTCTTCTTATTTTTGACAAACATCCATTACCTCAAGTTTTACAAAATAAATAAATAAATAATAATAACAAAAATATTATTTACTAAATAATCAACTATTTGCTAATTTAGAAAAATGTTCTCTCTCTGAGTTTCATCCAATTGTTTTAATTAATAGTTTCTAAATTATTCAGAAAAACATATTTTCATTCTTCAATTCAGAACTTCTGTCTTTTATATTTTTTAGACAGAACATATTTATTTTGCTAATAAATTGTATGAAATTATAGTAATTCTGTTGAAAAAATTAATTTTAATTTAGTGATTAAAAGTGATTCAAAAAAGTATGTGGAAATTTACAGAAATCAAATAAAATAATCTTCATTCATCTAAAAAAATTTTTAATTTCAGGTTTTCTTTAATAATATGTTTAAAGTGTATTTTTTTTCAATTTTTTTAAATAACTGTCATTAAAAATTGTTCTTCTTATAACAAATAGAGTAATACCGAAAATTTTGTAAAAATTTATAAATTTACATATGATAAAATATGAACTTTTTTGGTCAGTTATTAATTTATATTGATAAATTTATCCATAGATACAAATGCATATTTCATATGGAAAATATATAAAAAAAATGTATAACAGCATTTTCCAAATATGAGGATAAAATAGGACAGCTATTTTTATAACTGACTGTGAACAGCTTTCTTGATCCCAGATAATGGTCTTTGCAACTCTATATCCCTAAACCTGATTCTCAAACAAGCAAACATATTTATATATGTGTATGTGTGTTTGTATAAATATATTTTAAAACTAATTTAAATCTTAGTTGATTTTTTTAATTTCTTACTTAAATTAACCCATGTTACTTCATTCTAAAATTTTCTCTTATTTCCCGATTAAAATCCCACTTTTTTAGTTAATTTTTCTGACGTATTCTCAAGAGAAAATGGATGAACATTGCAATCTCTCATGCTCCGAGCAAATGTCCACATTCCTTTCAAAGGTACTTAAGATGCTCTTTTCTAAGTCTACACATATCAAAGAAATCCTCATTAGAATCTCGTAATAAAACCACTTAAGGGAAAATATTAGTCACTTCACTCAAGTAAACAGTTTTTTTTTAAAACATTGCTTCACAACAGCACAAATTATGCCTTCCATGATAAAATAAATCTAAATTAGAATTTCAAAAGGTTTCTTTTTTTGGCCATGTATCTGAAAAATTAAGTTATATATATATATATATATATATATATATGGAAAATATGAAAGACGAGACAATAAAGTAACAAAATGTCTTTCAAAATACAGTTTAAACTTGTTTATTAGGTATTATATTAATAAATGATTGAAATTTTACAGTTAGTACAATAATATTAATATTATAGTATGATTTATCCCGATATAAACCAATCTAAAAACCTATCTACTCCATTAAAAATTATAAATGTTATTATAGTACCATTTTAAAAATCTCCTTTACAGAAAAAGTGAAATGGTTAATATGAAAGAAGATTATTACAAAGGATTAGAAAACTATATCATACAATTCAGAACTATTGCTCTTAGAAATTTGTGTAGGGAAATAATCTCTGGAAATAAAAATTATGAAAAAAAAATTTAAATATTATACCTATTTTGTAATCAAAGCCAAATGGCTTTAATTCATAAAAATTTAGAAACACAATTATTTTGAAAATTCAGTGATTCATTTGTCTTGTCTCAGTAAAACATTAGAATGCATAGATAAATTATAGCTACACAGATATGGTTTAAATACTTTGTTATGAAAATATCTAAATTAAATTAATTTTAAAAAAATTTAATTATCAAAAAATATAATAAATTGACTATAATCTAATTAATAAACTCATTTAACAATGAAAAGGAGGAAAAAAATAAGTATGATTCTTTCTTCTAGTTTCAGCAATCTTGTATTTTATATTGATGAAGTGTACCATTTGAATTAGCTATCACATATTATTTTGCCACTTTTCAAAAGTGTGATATAAGTTCCAGGAAAGATAATAAAAGCATTCAGTCTACAATAGTAGTTAAAAAATATAGAATTCATAAATTTTCAAATATGCTAAAAAACTTGAGATTTTTATAGGGGATAAAGGATTCAAAATAATAATTCTGCTTTTAGTTTGATGAATGTAGAAAAGTTTTAAAAAAAGGGACGGAAAGGAAAAGGCCTGAAAGGGGCTTTGCTCATTTTGAATCTACACTATTTAGTGTAGTATCAAAACAAATAAAGGGTAGTTCTAATAATTTTCTTTTTTCATAAAAGAATTGATCAAAAATTTTTTAGAAAATAATTGTGAAGCATATTTTAATAAAATTAGAGCAATTTTAAATGCACTGAATACTTAATATAAAAAAAGGTGGTTTTATTCTCTCAATGAACTTTCAGGATTGTATAAATGAAACTAGTTAAATAATCGCTTACCTTTAAAACCATTTCTATCGCAAAAAATCCAGTGAAAGCGTAATCGAAGTAATTCAAAATTTCATTACTAGGAGAATTTTCTTCAACTGGATCTTCTGCCGCTAATGCTATACTACTGAGTGTGATGATGATCATGATGAATAAATCAAAATAACGAAGATTCACAACATAATGAGCTGCAACGCGGATCCTGAAATGTGGAGAAATTTATTTACCAGGAAGTGTCTAAATTAAAAAGCAAATAAATATGAGATAATCTTAATCACACAATTTCTTTAAACAATGAATTGAAGGATAAGATGTAATATTAAAATCAAACTGAATATTTAAACTTAAGACAAAAAAAATCATTCAGATTTTGAAGAAGATATAATTTCCCCAAAAAAACCTTCCAAACCTTCTTCATTAACTAGAAATTATAAATTTACTTCAGAAGTCAGTTTTCTGGTTCACAGTTAATATTCTAAGTTAAAATTCTCAAGGTGCAAATGCAGATGCTGATCCTAATAAAACATTTATATAAAAATATTTTCTTTGAAACTGGGAAAGTAAAAAAATAATGAAAATCTAGTTATACTAACGGATTTGTAGGTGAAAGGATGAACATGGAAGAATAGGGCAAAATTGGCTTGGGGACTTTAACTTCTTCCTTCTCTTCATCTATAAATAAAATGAAAGAGTTTATAGAGAACTGTTATAAGAAATTATCTATTCAATAAAATGTAACTTCTATAAATGTAAAACAAATCTGGAGTAGAATAAAAATGTTCACTTGTTTTTTTAATTACATGTTTAATTTAAATTAAAAAAAAAACTTATACACTGAAAATACAAGTACATAAATGCCCTAGAAATATGAAAGTTCTCGATAGCCAAATTTTTTATGTCAAATAACAAATAGTAATAACAATATAATAAATATAATCTGTAGCAATATTGAAAGTAATAACAATGACATGATTTATTTCTATTTTTTCCAATTATTTTCAGTGGTGAAATGCCATTTTGCAGGCCAGCGTTTTAATATCAATAATATATGATTTGTATAGTTTACAGGGAAATTTTTCGTCACATATTTTCATTAATTTGGTACTAATAAGCTCATTTTAAATAAGATTATATATATAAAGTATAAAATAGTCATAAGAATTTTTCAGATTTTATTTAAGCCTTCAATTAAATAATTTTCTCTGCTATCTAATTAGATGATATGAATTTTAAAAATATCTGCCTAAATGATCAACATCTGAAATCTCTAGAATGCTTGAAATGTTTATGAATTCTATAAAATTTATGTGTCAAACTATAACATCTGTGAATGACTTAATTTTAATTAATTACAAGAAAACATAGTTATTCAATGCATGAGCGACACTCAGGTAACAGAACGAAAGGATCAATATTGAGTTTTAAAAGATTTTTAAAAAGATATGAGCAAAAATATTTCATGCAGGCATAAGAGATTTTCTTAGGAAGGATAATTTATTTACAATTTCATAACATTTGCTCATAAAAAACTCTTAATTGCTTGGGTGTCATAGGCTTTAAAAATATCTGTTAAAAAAAACTTTTATTGGAGTAAGGAATTTTTAATTTCAAGTAAAACAACAACAAAAACATGGTATATCTTAAATTTATAATGTTTATTAATTCCTTTTTTTACATGAAAATAATTGCAATTCATTAATAGAAACTATATAGCTAGTAAATTATTTCGTCTTTTCTAAAACCCCTTTACCGTGTATCTGGTGTATTGTACATTAATTATAAACTGCATCTATTCAAAGATGACCTGGATAAAAATGATTTGGTGAACTTTGAAAAAATTTCGTATAATTTCCTTATAAATGCAAACATTAAATTAAATAAAAATAAAATAATTGCTTCATAAACCAATAAAATACTCCCTGATATAGAAATAAATATGTTAACAATAAGTGATTTTAATATTTTATTTTCTTATCTGTGTTATTTCTTATATACTCATGCTCATAATATATTTTAGCATTTTAGTTCAGATTTTCCATATGATTAATAAATATCTAAGTAAGTAAATCATCCTTGTAAAAATTAAATCTGAAGCCTTTTTTCATTACATTATTTACAAGTATTTGCCTCCAGCTTATTTTTGCAAGTCTTAAGAAAATTATTTCTGCAAATATAAGGTCAATATGATAATCAGAATAGTTAATTAATTAATAATAT
>JAOUZG010019564.1:1592008-1605039 GCA_026289955.1 Argiope argentata
ATATATATATATATATATATATATATATATATATATATATATATACAATTTTTAAAAGTTTCTTCTCAGATTTTTCCAACATGAGAAGACTACCTACAATCATTTTATAAAAATTATCAGAATTATTTGTTTGATTGCTAAAAGTACATAAAAATATAGCAGTACAAATACAGTGAATAATCATTCAGGTAAATAAGTTTCAAACTTTTAAAATTTAACTAAATATTTCTGTTTGAAAAAGTAAGACCAAATGTTTGAAAGAAAAAAAAACATTAACATATAATATCAAGTCTATGTTTGTTTCTTTTAAATGAAATGTAAATAACTGTCAAGGAAAAAAAATACTAATGGTATTTCTTAGAAAAATATTCATGAGTATAAATTATACTTTATGCATGAAAACTGAACTTACTCTCATCATCATTAGGATTACCTTTCTCTTCATCATCATTCATATTAACCTTTTCATTGCTACCTTTTTCTCTATAGATGAATAAAAACACAATACATATTCTTGATGAGCTCACAAAAATAACATTATATAGAGTAGAATGTATAAATATCTAAAACAAAAAAATGATAACTTACAAACTAAAATTCTTTCCTTTTTCTGTATTATTCATTGGTGAAGGAGGGCAAATGTTTACTTGAGGAGGATCACTAGACATTTGCAACTCCTTCAATTCTTTATCTAATTCTTTGGCTCTCTGAAAAAAGTAACAAAGACCAGTATTCAGCAGCAAAACAGTTTCAAGCCTGTTTCAGTTTCATTACTGAAGTCAAAATTTCTATTTAAAATGTTATATGTAATGTGTGGAATATATTATGGTGGAATATATTGTAAAACAATATGTTTTGTTTCTCTTAAAATAAAGACAGTAGTATTTTCTCCTTTTTATTACTTAATATTTTATAAATTATTTTTAACAAAAGTAATAAAAGTTTCATTTTGAAAGGAAAATTTGTAGTATGTATAATAAATATGTAGATATGTCAAATTTCAAAAATAAAATTTCAAAACAAAAAACTTAGGGAAACATTAGAATTTAAATTTTAATGCTATATTAACTCTTGATAAAATGCCAATATCTAAAATATTATCTTTACAGAGTTATTATGATGCACTAAAAATTTTATACAATTCATTATTACATTATCCTTGAAAAGAAAAGTATGAAAATTTTGAAATAAGAAAGCTCCTTCAAAAAATTTTGTCGAAAAAAATATATTATAAACATTAATTAACATATTTTGATAAATTGTAAAAAACTATAAAAATAATGAGTGACTAGATTTAGTTTAATTTTGATTTCTTTTTTAAAATTTGCTACCCCTGTTTGATAGCAGTTTTTTGTTACAGAAAAATTACAAAATGACTTTTTTTTTAGCATTTTATAAATGAATAAAAGTAAAAGTAAAAAAAAAAAAAAAAAAAAAAACTTTTTTTACATCTTCAGCTTCTTCTGCTTCAGCTGCTGTAAGTTCTTGAGCATTGGCTAAATTGTCGACGGCGATAGCCAAGAATACATTCAGAAGAGTGTCTTTAATAGAATGAAGGAAATACAACAAACAAAAAAATATTCATCATACTAAATACGAAAATTCTATTCCTAAATTCAGAAAGTCTATACAGAATAAGAATGTGCATTAAATTTTCAAACATATATACAGAGAAAAATTAACTATTTAAAAAATACAAAGCATATTATAATCATGTTATCAAATTTATGTCTTTTGAAAACAAAATTAGGGCTAGAAAACACTTGCAACTTAATCACATTCCATGAATTAAAAAGCTTCAAAAAGAGAAATTATCAGGCAAAAAATAAGAGAATAAAGTAAATGAGCATAAATATAATTAAAGATAAAATATAACTATATCAAGTAAGTGAGAAATGAATTTAACATATACAAATGTTAAAAAATTAAAATATCACATATTAAGCTATTATTAAATATTAAAATAAAGCTTTGCATAAAAAAGTTTAGATGATAAATTTTTTATTAGTCCAGAAATTTGGAGATTATAAAAGTACAAAGTTTTCAAAATACTAAATATCTGCACGATTAAATTTCAGGAAATTTCTTGTAATGCTACATTATTCAAATAATAAGTTCAAAAAAATCATAAAAACAAGAACAATTTAGTCAAAACAATAAATGGTCATAACAAATTTTAATTATTAAATTGCTGTTTCCAACTCAGAAATTGTAATTTAAACAACTAATGAGAATTTAAAATCTACAAAGGGATTTAATATGCTATGTAAAGCATTTTGGCATAGTTTTTAAAAAATTGGCCTTATAATTAACATAATTTCATTAATAAAAGGATACAGTTCCCAAACAGTACTAATACTATAAAATACAAGCTATACACCATGCCTCCTCCTTCAATTCCTCCTTGTGATTCAATTCCTTTGTACATAACATCATTCCAATCTTCTCCAGTTAGTATCTAGATACAAGAAATTACTTGTTATAAAATTGCTTGAAAAAAGAATGCTATGCAAGAATGTTTTAATTACCTTTAATGCATATAATTCATGCAATAGAAAATCATTTTCTAATTAAAATACACTTGAGTAAATAATTAATCAAAATTAACAATCCCAATTTTTATTTTCTCTCATAATGTTTACTTCTTATACAAACAAAGGAAAACTAATTCTTGAATTATTCCCCCTCTTTAATCCTTTATGTTTTAGTTTTCTACTTTCTGAATGCCTACTACTGGAACCTCGGGCACACAGCACAGCTTATAAGCATATAGCATTAAATAGACAAAGCCAATAAATTATTTTGAAAAAATCTGACTTTTAAGATTTCATTAAAATTTAATAAATAATTATTTTAATGGAAAACCTCTTTAGTTATTCTTAATTGATACTTTATTTTCTTATTTGAAAGTTCTAAAAAAAAATCTGCTGGGATTCAGTTAGAAAAATTGTTAGAATCATTCTTATAAAACTTTTATAAATTGTAGAAAATTAATTCAAAAATAAATTATAGCACTTAGGATTTAAAATGCAAAAAATCATGTTATTTTAAATAAATGAGAGAAAACTATATCAAATTAAATAATGAACAAAAGCAATTATTATCAAATTAAATAATAAATTATTAACAATTATCAATATACTACTTATAAACATGGTGATCTGAAATAACCTGTTTTAATAGATATCTAATTCTGTGCAATATACCATATATGATGAATAACTAAATTCAGATAACAAGCATTAAAATAGACTCTTTATAAATTCAAACCATATATATCTTAACTTCTTCACTGGCTTATTTGTCTTCCTCAAAATTCTGTTCTTAGCCAAGGTTTTCAAATTTCTAACCTTAACAGTTTTCATGGCTTTTCTCAGACAATCAATCCACCTAAGTTTTGGCATTTTTCTTTTTTGGTTAACAGAGGATTTAGTCCAAAAAATATTTTTAGTGGCTTGAATGTTCATTCTAACTTATTAAGTGCTCTGCTATAAATTTAATATCTGACTTTTAGAATAGTTTGTAAATTTCTGAGTTGATTTTTCTTCTCAAATAATTGTCACATTTAATTCCATCAAACATGATCCTTAAAATCCTTCTTTTAAAGATAGAAACAGTCTCTCTTCCAAAATCATTATCCATGTTTCAGCAGCACATGCGAGAACGAACGTAATCAAAGTTTAATAAATGAGTAATTTGGTTTTTCTAATGATGAAACTTAATATTAAACTTTTTGTAGTCCTCAAACAAGAATCTATTAGTAGATGTAACTCTTTAGTGAATTTCTGGCATTATGTCATTCAATGCTCATCTCAGAGTTCAATATTTGGAGCAAAATTAAATTTCATGCACATAGTAAAAAAACAAAACAATAAATATCTGTTATAATCCCCCTCCCCCCCAAAGGATACAATTAACTCCTACTTTGAATACAAAATTCCTTTTGTATTTTACATGAATTAAATGTTCTAAAGAAAGAAAAAATGTGTAGAAGAAATTTTTTTATAGATACTTGGCAAATGCTTTTTTTATTTTAATATTTCATAATATACTCAGTTATAGTTAATTCTTTTTCCACCAAAAGGAAGAATTTTTAAAAAATCAAGACAAATTTTTCAGAGCAGAAAATACACAAAAAAGTATTAATTAAGAATGTAAATGTAAATTACAAAACTATGTAAATTACAAATATATGTAAATTATGTAAATTACAAAATATATTTTTAATATATGTAAATTACAAAACTATTTTTGATTTTGGAATTTTAACTATCATTAAATGAAAAGTAAAAAAAAAAAAGTAAAAAGTAAGCAATTGATAAAACATAGAGAAATTATGGGAGCCAGAGTTGAGCATCACCATAAACTTTGTTAAAATGCTGAATCAAGAAACTGTTCATAGTATTGCATTTCATCTAAGCAAGGAAACTCTTTACTCTTAGCAGGAATATGACACTCTTTCTTTCTTTATGATGGTCATGGATTATATTGAAATCAAATTTTACAGGTACAAGCTGCATGCGAATAACTCAATTACAGAAATTGTTCAATGGAGAGAGAGAGAGAAGGGGGGGAAGCAACAGATTTGAAATTTTTGATTGAGAAGTCATTCTATCTTTATAAATTTATATTTCAAAGAAAGCACTACACACTTTGCAATGATGCAATATATTAGTTCAATAAAATTTTCTCATAAACTCAGCATATATATATTTTTCTTAAAATAAATTATATCTAAATATACTTTATATCCAAAAATAATACCAGAATAATATTATAATTATGTAATACTATTATTTCTAGAATAAATATCAAAGAAAAAATGGACAAGGAGAAAAAATTAAAACATGGATATTACACAACTTAACAGCTTCAATCAAAAATTCAATTCTTTCTCAAGCTTTAAAAAAAGAAATATCAAATAATCAAAAACATTCTTAATAATTTTTATTAATTATAAAAATAACAAAAATGTTATGCCATAATTCATATGCAAAATCATTTAATAAAAACACAGTTTTATTTCAAAACTATTCTTTTATATAAATAACTTTTATTACAAATTTTATTTTATTTTTTTAAAAATTCACCACTAAAGGGAAAACAAATATTAAGGTTTTCCTCAGGTGTATGTCACTAATAAAAGTATAATGTTTAAAGATAGATATAAAATCAATTTTTAATAATTAAAATATTGAATTCTAATGCAATCAATACCTGAAATACTGTAAGCAAGGCAATAGGAAATGTATTGAAATTTGCTGGAGGTGTGCCTTCAGGAAAATTGAAACTAGAAAAAAAAAATACTTTGAATATTTTAAAAAATAAGGAAAAACTGTTCTATATATATATATATATATATATATATATATATATATATATATACTAGCTGACCCGGCAAACGTTGTTTTGCCATATAAATAATTTCCTAGTAATAAATAATTTCCTAGCATTCCCGTACCCGGCATTGCTTGGGTAATGGAATTAGTGGGGGATAACAGTGCTACGTGCACTTAGTTACGAAATTCCTCTATAATAATTACTTATTGTCTATAATTTTTTCCTAATTTTGGGAGGGTCCCGGCGCCCCTGGATTCCTTATATATATGCCCTTGTCCTTACCGATCCTTAAGGATGCTTTTAAAGTAGTTATTTTCTTTTCAAACGCAGGCCATCTACATTTTATTGTTATACCTGTGTTTAAGCAAGAACTTCTTTGTATACAACATTTTTTGGAGTTTTTTTTTCTGTTGATAAATTCATTAAGCTGCTAGATGAACTGACTCGGGAGAAAGCTACATAAAATTGGCCGTTTGAAAAACAGTCTCCTCTTAAATTGATCCCTGCTACTTTTAATTTCTGTCCTTGTGACTTATTAACGGTTATTGCAAAGCAAACTTTTACAGGAAACTGCAATCTTCTAAATTCAAAAGGATAGTCCGACGGAATTAGAGGACTGCGGGGTATTAAAACCAACACTCCTCGAGCACATCCAGTAATAATCGTAGCTTCGATTACATACTTATTAAGTCTAGTCATTCGTAGTCTGGTGTCATAGCATAATTTAGGTGGAGGAAGGTTTCGTAGTTGCATTACTGGTGTCCCAACTTTCAGGTGAAGTATGCGAGGTGGAAAAACTGGAATGAATTCATAAGACGCGTAATTTTTGCAGGATTGTTTTCAAAATTGATCAGGGTGTGCCAAAGCAATGCCAAATTATACAAAAAAAATTTAGTCTCATTTTTATTTATCAATGGATTAGATTTGTAATGTTGAAGAGGGAAACCCAATAAACGACAAAATAATTTTTAAATGCGCAATTTTCTATCAGATTTTTTCAATCTTTCACACGATTTTGAAAAGTTTATCGAATTTTACGTAAAAAAAATTTGATTGAGTTACCTTGAAAAGTTTCGGCGTAATTCAATATTAAAGCGAAATTTTGCCTCTTCGTTAAAAAATTCGTCAAAAATTCAGTTTTAAAAATTCGATTTTTTAAATTATATTGCAGAATACTATATCGTATTGCCTTTCAGGAAACATATTTTCTGTATTTTTCCAGCTAAGCGTCTATTTTACAGGGCCGTTCAAGAAATAGACCCGCCAAAATGGACCTTTTTTAAAAAAATCGATATTTAATTTTTGCGTCGACATTTCGTAAAATAAATTATATCTCCGTGGTCTACGATAAAAAGTCCATCCGATTCCACAGCGATATTGAGTATAAGTTGAACGGACGCGTAACGATGGCAATTTTAAAAACGCGGTTTTACTGGACGAAAAGGTACTCATGAGCGATCGCTTCTCCGGAAGGCCGGATTTCACTCGGAAAGTAACTTTACAGGTTTTAATTTCACAGAAATTAAGGGGTTTTAATTAATTTCTCCTGAACTAATTGATATTTCGGGATGAAAAATAGATGTTGGCCGATTCTCATAGATACCGGATAAGCACAAAAAATTTCATCAAAATCGGTCAAGCCGTTTCGGAGGAGTATGGCAACGAAAACTGTGACACGAGAATTTTATATATTAGATATATATATTTATATATATATATATCAAATAACCAGAATTACTTCATTACACAAATCTTAACCAAAAATATTTATTTAAAATATTCATTTTAAATCAACTTACATTTTTTAAAAACACTTTAAAAAGGAAAAATGCTCCTTTTTTACAAGATAGCTAGCTAGTAGATAATTTTCTATAAGCTGATTCAAAAGTTAATATAAAATAAAAATTTTATTGAAGTTAAAATATTTCAATGATTATCATTAATTCTAAACTTTAATTTTTATTGAAAACTTTTTGATAACATTTAAAGTGCTGTATTAAAAATTCATATCTGATGTAAAATTAACAAAATTTAATAAAAGTTAAAATCAATTTCTAATTTGAAATAGTTTTCTTTATTTTGTAAAAGATGTAAAGAAAGTAATATCCATTTCATTCATTTATATATTGACTAATTTTTTCGCTTTGCTTTTGCTTATGTTAACAAATTTTAAACTAATACATTTTATAGAGTTACAAAATACTTTCTATGTGGTAAATAACTTACGCTCCCCCAAATAACTGCATTCCAAGAAGTGCAAATATTAGTATAAAAAGGAAGAGCAGAAACAACAAACTGATGATAGATCTCATACTGTTGAGCAATGATATAACTAAGTTACGAAGGGACGACCAATACCTGCAAGTTAACAAACATTATTTCTCAAATAAATAAATAAAATACATATTTCATGAACTCTCTTAACCTTTTATCTTAAAGAGAAAACAGTTAATGATGCAAACATTTTAAAAATAGACATGTGTACTATTCTACAATGAAATCAAAATTAGAAAATATTGTCAATAAAATTCATTTAGGAGCACACTCTATTCATTACTGACAAGTGTGTTTAGATACAGATTAATAAATGTGACTAGTTGCAGAATAGTTTAGATTAAGAATAATCATACTTTATTTAAACATAACATTTTTAATAATCATTTATATTTCAAATTTTTTTTAAATATTAAACATGATAAATACCACTTTAAAATTAAGTTAATGATAATATGTTAATGCAATACTTGCTGTTTTAAGAAGGAATGAGGATTAATTAACAAGTTGAAATAAGAATCAACCAATGATTATTTTGTTAATTAAAAAAATAATTTAACTTCAAAAATAAGAAAATATTTAAATCTCAAAACATTTCCAATATTCTTGATTATTCAATTAAAAGACATTAATTTCAAATAAAAAAGGAGGATTTCAGGATTATTTACATGGAATTAATAAATTATGACACATAGTTTATAGACTTAAAGGCCTTGAAATAATTTTTCATATTTAGGCTTGAATAATGCATGTAAAAGCTAGATTTGACAAATACTTTTTTTTTTCATTTAAATCACTACATTTTATGAAATATATGTATAAATTTATACTGCAAATAATGTAGTTTGTTTTATTAATTATAAAGCAAAAAAGAGAATGATGTTACACAAATATTAAAAAATGGATTAAAAAATTCCCTTCTTCATGTACCACAAACAGAGACATCTTATAATCAAAACTTAAACTCTATAATTCAAAAAATATCTAAAAAAAATTTCAAATTCAGAATCAAGTTACAAACTTCTTTTTTAAATGAATAATTTTCCTTCTTGTAACTTTAAAAATTAATATATTTCATGAAATGAATATTATTATACAGCAGTCTATTTTTCTAAAATTAAAATTAAATAGGCATTTTTTATATCAGGGATGCACAACCTTTTCAGGATGTTGGTCTGAAATATGACAAAGGATCATGTCGAGGGCCAAAGCAGCATGTGAATGTTAAAATATGTTATAAACGTGAAAACACTGGTTTTTTGTGGCAATATGCATGAATTACAATTATTATTTTATTTTACTCATGCACACATTATGCAACAAATAAATGAATAAAACACAAATATTATAGATATGGTTAAAATAATTTGCCTAAAAAAAGATCCCTGCTACAAAGGGGGCAAACTTGAAATAGAATAATGGAAGGAAACTTTTTAGTAATTATAAGAGAACATAATTAAAATGTTGTGAAAAAAATAATAATCAAAATTAGTAAAAATTAATGGGACTGAATATTTGAAGTTATTAATTTTATGACAGACTTAATATTAGTTGTGGAAATATGTAGAAAAGAAGGAAAATTCTCATCTGCTATTCTATTTCTTACTTTTGATTTGTTTGAATTCATTAGTGAGAAGTTTGCTCACAAATGTAAGTGCTGCCAAAGAAAGTTGCACATGTAGCTGTATGTGATTTGAAAAAATCAGAATTCTGTAAATCAATTAAGGTTAACTGCATACTTTCATCCACTAGATTTACATTAAAAAAAATGGAGAAGAAAACAGCCAAGTTTTGTTTGGTACTTTTCAAAATCTGAAAACCAATCATAAAATGCATTACCCAAGATTTAAATTTCCTCATACTTTTCATATGTCAAAATTTTTCACGTCCGTGAGCTTCCCTTATACAAAAACTCACACTCACAGGTATACATGAAGGGAACAAACTAAAAAGCCACATAATAAAAATTAAATAAACTGAATGAACAATTGTGAATTATTAATTCTGATGTAGAATAGTTTTCACATCAGACTCTTCCCCCTGTTTATTTGAAAAAGACTCATTTCTTTTAAAATTAGTCTTATTTTACTAACAACATTCACGGGCCAACTTCAAAGGCTACGTGGGCCAAAATTGGCCAACAGGCCATAGGTTGTGCATCCCTGTTTTACATTCATAAATTTTCACAGTTAAAAATTTATAAAACATTATAGAACAATCTTTTACTTTGTAACTTTAAAAATCCTGAGCAATCTCAATGCCCGTAGAACAGAGAGACCAAATGATCCCTCTTTCACACTGGACCACACAACTTCAAATATACTACCACAAATAACCTAGGGAAATGGCAATAGAAAAAAAAGTTAAAATATATTGATATGGACGTATCACATTTTAAAAATTAAATATATATATTCATTCAGTTAACATATTAACTTAGTATGACAAAATATTTCAATGCAAAACAAGTTGAATATTAGTCAATTATCCATTTAACAGGTTAAAATAAAAAGACTATATTAATAAATAAAATTAACTCATTTACATGTTATATCAACTGGATGATAATTTTAAAAAGTATAAAAAGTGCATTTGATCCAGACAAATTTATAAGAGAAATATGAATGCATTTTATTAACATTTGTAAGTATATTAAATTTATCTAAATTGATATGCAAATATTAAAGAACATATTGGAAAATTATTATTACAAAAATAATAAAATTGTAAAATTTTGAACTTTTTAAAGTTTGAGATTATGGTTAAAATAAATTTAGATCATATTGTATGTATTAGAAAAATGATAACCTGTATGAACAGTATTCCTTCATGAACATTTCCATAAAAATACCATTTTCATAAAGAAAACTTAAATTTCTTCAGCATGTTATAGATGTCAAGTATTATAGTCGAACATATCACAAGATTAAACTATAACTTCTCCAATGAATGGAGAAAAAAATGTAGGTATTTATATTCAATATTCGAGTTAATATGTTCTGAAACATCTTTAAAAATGTAATAAATATTATATACTTGCACATTAATCAAGCATGTAATGTCATCCATCCTGAAATATCTTTAATAGGATTTAATTGGAATGCCATATAGTGGTATAAAAGAAATGATATATAAATTTGTCATAACAAGAATGAATTTAAAAGTAAATTTGCACCACAATACTATTAACTAAAAATGTTGCCATTTTCAGAAGTAAAGATATTTTACAATAAAGTATGAACTTTTTTGTAACTCAAAACACAACAGGTTTAAACATACTGTTCCACATAAAAATATCTTCAATAGATGTTCCAAACACATGAATTTTCATAAGAGCAAGGAAGCAAATAGGAAGACACTCTAAACTCGCTATCCTGAAGTAGTTTATAATTCTTGATGAAAAAATAAACAAATGCTTTTTTAAACCAAACCTTCAATAGTCTTTATCTCAAACATACAACAGGGATAATGCATGTAGATTGTTAGATCTAATAGTAAAAGTACATGAATTATTTACAGTCTTTTGAAAATTTTGTATGATATGGCAAATGTAAAATAAGTAAATAAATAAAATTAAAAAAAAAATCGAATACTTTTGTTGCATGTTTAACTCAATTTTAATAAGAAAAAAAAATTAGAAAAAATAGTAATAATAAAGTTAAGACTAATTTTTTCTCCTTTATTATTTCTGTAAATTCTTATATACTTCAGATGATGAATTTAAAAAAATTGCCATACAAACTTTAAAAAAACAACCTTACAATTCCTTAGTTTTTTTTTTAAATATTCAAAACTATTTGAAAATGAAATAATTTATGCATGCATCCAAAATAATTCAGTGCTTATATATGCTTTTTTTTTTTTATTATGACCATATCCATATTCATGTTTTATAATTTGATAGATTAAAATAGAATATATATTCAATTTCAGAGTAACATATTAATGGAATCTAAAATAGTAATTTATATTCTTTATTTCAAGAAAAGATAATAAGATTGTATAACTTACAACACAGTCAAAACGATTAAAGGCAGATTCAAAATAAATGCGAGGTCCTAGGGCATAAACCTTCAAAAGCATTTCAGAAATGAAAAGTCCCAAAAATACATATTCTGCATAGTCTGAAATAAATTTTAAAACAGGTGAATAAGTAGATAAATGTTTTTTTTTAAATAAAAGTTCTTCACTCATTATGTAAATGCACCTTTTTTAAATACAGAAACAACGTACGAAAGAAAAAACAGTTTTTAAGTTTAAAGTATGAGCAAAATTTCTTTAAACATTTTCATCAAATGATATACAGTTTTTTTTTTTTAAATTCATAGATATTAAAAGATTGCTTACTTATGCAAAAATTTAAACATGAGAAATAATATATATATATATATATATATATATATATATATATATATATATATATATATATATCCAAAAAATATATAATTTTTTAAAAAAATTTGAGCAACTGTTCAAATTAAAAGGAATTTAAAATTTAGCTTTAAATTATTTAAAATTAATCACATTTTTGTTCACAAAATGTGAAACAAAGGGTTTTATTGCATGATTAACTTAGATACCAATTTTTATACATTTCAATGAATTGATAATACTTCATATTTATTAAAAAAATTATTTATTACTTTGTACTTAGGCATGATTTTTCAATAAAATGAATCAAAACTTTTTTTAATATGAATTGCCATTTTTCATAATTTTTTTTTACCTAACCCAATGACAGTTGTTTCTGATGACTTGTATGACTGTTTGAAGTATAATTTGTGTGTCTAGTTCAATACCTCTTTTTGAGAATTGATTAAAAGAAAACAGTTTTAAATAACTAAGTCCCTTTACATTGTTACTATTCTTTCTGACTAAATACTAAAAACATAAATAATAACTTTCACCTATTCATATAATCTATGTACTAATTATCATCAACTGGATTTTTGCTTTTTCAAAAATTCATTTCTCAATCTGCATTGATATTAAACAGACTTCTTCAGCTGCTAACAATGGAAAAAAATTGAATAATCAAATATTTAAGAAAACATTGAAAACTATTTAGCATTATTCAAAATATTGTCATGAAATATATTTAAAAATGTGTTTAAAATGTAATTACATTTAAAATAAAAAAAAATGTAACAATTTTATTAATTTAATTTTTTTTTCTAAATTAGCTTAATTGAAAATATAATTTTTTGGATTTTAAAATGGTCTAAAAATAATTTTTGTACAAGAATATTTTTGGTGGATATCATAAAAAATATCAATATTTAGCTCAATTTTTAATTACTAAAAAAAAAAAAAAAATCTCCAAGATGTATATTCCCATCCATCAAAGTATATTTGTGCGAAATTTGGTCGATCTAAGTTAAATAGTGTGGACTATGGTGAAAATACGCAGACATATA
>JAOUZG010019564.1:1605439-1622203 GCA_026289955.1 Argiope argentata
ATTTGATGAAAATGTTTAAAGAAATTTTGCTCATACTTTAAACTTAATAACTGTTTTTTCTTTCGTACGTTGTTTCTGTATTTAAAACAGGTGAATAAGTAGATAAATGTTTTTTTTAAATAAAAGTTCTTCACTCATTATGTAAATGCACCTTTTTTAAATACAGAAACAACGTACGAAAGAAAAAACAGTTATTAAGTTTAAAGTATGAGCAAAATTTCTTTAAACATTTTCATCAAATGATATACAGTTTTTTTTTAAATTCATAGATATTAAAAGATTGCTTACTTATGCAAAAATTTAAACATGAGAAATAATATATATATATATATATATATATATATATATATATATATATATATATATATATATCCAAAAAATATATAATTTTTTAAAAAAATTTGAGCAACTGTTCAAATTAAAAGGAATTTAAAATTTAGCTTTAAATTATTTAAAATTAATCACATTTTTGTTCACAAAATGTGAAACAAAGGGTTTTATTGCATGATTAACTTAGATACCAATTTTTATACATTTCAATGAATTGATAATACTTCATATTTATTAAAAAAATTATTTATTACTTTGTACTTAGGCATGATTTTTCAATAAAATGAATCAAAACTTTTTTTAATATGAATTGCCATTTTTCATAATTTTTTTTTACCTAACCCAATGACAGTTGTTTCTGAAGACTTGTATGACTATTTGAAGTATAATTTGTGTGTCTAGTTCAATACCTCTTTTTGAGAATTGATTAAAAGAAAACAGTTTTAAATAACTAAGTCCCTTTACATTGTTACTATTCTTTCTGACTAAATACTAAAAACATAAATAATAACTTTCACCTATTCATATAATCTATGTACTAATTATCATCAACTGGATTTTTGCTTTTTCAAAAATTCATTTCTCAATCTGCATTGATATTAAACAGACTTCTTCAGCTGCTAACAATGGAAAAAAATTGAATAATCAAATATTTAAGAAAACATTGAAAACTATTTAGCATTATTCAAAATATTGTCATGAAATATATTTAAAAATGTGTTTAAAATGTAATTACATTTAAAATAAAAAAAAATGTAACAATTTTATTAATTTAATTTTTTTTTTCTAAATTAGCTTAATTGAAAATATAATTTTTTGGATTTTAAAATGGTCTAAAAATAATTTTTGTACAAGAATATTTTTGGTGGATATCATAAAAAATATCAATATTTAGCTCAATTTTTAATTACTAAAAAAAAAAATAATCTCCAAGATGTATATTCCCATCCATCAAAGTATATTTGTGCGAAATTTGGTCGATCTAAGTTAAATAGTGTGGACTATGGTGAAAATACGCAGACATATATACATTCATCTTTACCATAAGTAAAATAACATTAAAAAATTAATAATTACTTACTGATACTCAAACTGATTATAAATACTCACATAAAAAATCATCCAGCCATTTAGGTTGGTCATAATGTTCTACAGCTACACACACAGTATTTAAAAATACAAGGACAATAACAACCCAATAAAATGTTTGTGATTTGGATGCATTACGAATGGAATACCTATCAAAATGAAAAATATTATTAGCCAGCAATATATATATATATATATATATATATATATATATATATATATATATATATATATATATATATATATATATATAAACTTTGATTAAATAGTGAGTATTTCTTTAGACACATAAAAAGTAATAAATACATATTATAATTTGTTTTCCATACATGAAGACAATGTAATGAATCTGACTCACTACAACAGACAAGAAACAGAACATTTTAATAGCAGAGGCATATTGTTTTTATTTAAAGCTAATCATACACTCTAGTGGACAAAATTTTAATCTGACTCAGTCAACAATGTTACTAAATTGTATACTACAGCTTATAATACTTAATTTGCTTGATTTGTTTATGATCAGTTTCTGAAAATTTTCATTGCTGCAAATTTATGACACATTGTTATAAAAAAGATTGTCACATCTAAGACATGTAGATGACTATTAAATGTAGCATTTAAACAAATTGAAAATCAGAGCTTTGCAACTTAAAATCATAGCACAAAGACATTCTTATAATTTTGTACATGTAAAAGAATTCAAAATTGTGATTAAGATAAGGTTACTTGATAAGAATTTCATGAGTGTATTAAAACCAAATTACATCTTTCTCTGCAATACCATAGTTTTAATATCAAACAAAAACTAACATACTTCAATTTATAAAATGATAATTCTTGTAGCCCCAGAAACTCAGATATTCCACAAAATTATTGAAGGGCATTTAAAAAAGACTGCACTATGAGGAAATCTGTAGTGTGTATATCACTTCTGATAGTTCAACAAAGTATCTTTTAGCAAATGTCTTAATTGCATCGTTAATGAATGAGTCTACTTTATAAATAAAAATCAGTTTCATATATAACATAATTCTACTGAAGTTCACTGCACCTGATGAGGAAAAATTTGTTATAAAAATATCATTTATTTCTTGAAGGGTATTAATATATATTAAAAATATATAATATTAAAATATATGAAAACATATTACATATATTAAACAAGAAAAATTACTATTATGAAGATGCTCAACTCATATATGCCTTTTTCAAGCAGGCTAGTTAGAACTCTTTGTTAATAAAAGCTAATATTTTCTGTCACCATAACATTATTGCTCAGAATTATTTGGACAGGAAAGAGTGTTTCACTATACCAACAATGAAAAAAGGAAAATATCATGAGAAGAGGGGGAGAGTGCAGATGTCATGAATACTAGGCTTAGGAGGCACCATGGAGACAAAACCCTAAGTGCTCATGTCACTTTTTAAAGTCAATTCTAATAAGAGGTAAAAAAAAAAAAAAGTATACTTCAGATTGCCATTCACATTTTTAAGCCACTAATAATCATATGAAATTATTAATGTGAAACTGTCATTTGCAATTATGAAAACTTGTTAAGCTACAAAGTATAGATTGATAAATCCTTTTTTCACATAAGATAGATTTAAAAATTGCAGGGAAAGAAGACAATTACATGAAAAAGCCAACATTCGCACTTTTCAATAATGTAAAAAAATTAAGATGTATACCTAAGTCTCTTTTCTGCTCTCCAGAATTTTTTACACTTTCCCCTATCTCTTAAAGATGGCTTCAAATAAGGAGATCTTGAAATGCCTGGATATCAAGAAATGTATATGTAAAAGTTCACATGAAATTAATTAATCCCTAGGTTCTAAACTAAATTTGAAGTAACTATTAAGTAATATTTTCAACTATATCTATAATTAATATAAAATATATCTAAGAGATATTTTTGATGCCATAATACAATAGATCTAAAATTCGTATGAAATAATGCATATAAAATATACATAAAATTAATAAAACTACATGTAAAGATATAAAAAATTTACTAAATAAAGATTTGAAAGTTGATATATATGTTCAAATTTCCATTTTACAATAAAACAATATACAGCTAAAATATTTCTGCAGTAAAATTAATAATGCAGTGGAATACAACTTGGTGAAATAAAATTAATTGTAGAGAAAATTAAATTGCATATCAATTATTAAGTATAGAAAATCGTATTTTAGTTAAAGAAAGTCATATTTAGAACATAGTAATCAATATTAATATAAAATTCATTGATCTCCAGTTTAAATTTAAATTAAAAAAAAGGAACTTTGATAATTGAAAAACAGAAACTCAAACAATTAATAATCTAAAAACAAAATTAATCAAACATACTTTATATATTGTATTGCTTATTTAAAATTTAATTTTATTTTCATTCATTCATTTATTTTAATAAGAATGTGGAAAAATATATAAAATATAGCTCTTTTTAAATGAATAAACAACTCTAAGAAACATTTTAAATTTAAGCATACACTTAAGTGAAGAAAACTTTATTAAGCTTTCAGTTTTACTTTTCAAAATTTTTTACTAACTTAATTAAAGAATTCTTCTAGCTTAAAAAAGGAATGTGTTATCTATGGCACTTATTTTCAAAATATAAATAATTTTTTAAACATATTTTTTCAAAACATATTTGGAAATAAAAATTATTTCAAAAATTTAAAGTCCAAGAAAACAAATATTTGTTGTGAAAAATTATTAAAAACAAACAAACAGGGAGTGGGGACAAATTTGAAAATAGTAAATCAATTAAATTTAAGAAGTGTATGAAACTTGTTTTTTGTATAATCTGAAAGTAATTATTACAGAATTATTCTTAATAATAGGCAAAAATTAGTGAAAACTCATCAAACATAAACATAATCTACAACTAATCTATTTTTAATTGGGAAAACTACAATTTTTCTAACAATTCTCAAGCAAATGTAATACTAACATACAATCCTTGCTTAACTGAAATATATATTTTCTCAAAAAAAGGTACTAAATGATAATTTTAATGAATAAAATCATATATAAAATCTAGAGCTAATGATGTGCATTATAACTACTTCTACACAAATATATTTTAAATAAATTTACTTGTGCTTAAAATATTAATATTTAAGACATGTGAATTTAATGAAACTAAAAATGTGTTAAGCATAACATATTTCTAATAATCTAGAAAAACTAAAAAAGTGTTTCTACAAAATACAAAAACTGTGCAAGAAACTGTTATTTAGTATAGATTAGAATTAAATAGACAAAAATAATTTGAAATCATTATTGAATAATTGATGTGCATTTTAATTTTAAATACCATTTGGATATTCAGTGCACATATATGTGATTTCAAAAACTCTCTATATAAAACATATTCAAGAAAAGAACAAAAAAAAAAAAAAAAACATTTTTTTCCCAACATTGAAAACAATTAATGATGGTGCATGCAAAGGTGAGGAAACAATGACAACATTTAATAAGGGATACAGTCATGGAAAACATTTAATAGTGGATGAGGTTTTTATACAGCAATGCACTTCTTCATGCAAAATTGAGGGAACATACATTAAAACATAAATGCTTATTTCATATTTGACACAATTACAAATATTTCCCATTTATATTTAAATAAAATAATATGCTCTGTACTTAAATATTTCCAAATTTATTTTAGAAAAATGATATTAAGATGAATGATAATATTCAGAAATATTGTATTTAATGTATTAAATCAATGTTCCTACAGAGTAGAATATATTAAAAGTTTAAGAAATTAATGTAATATTTAGAAACATGGAAATAAATTAAGGAGCACCTTGAAATCAAATAACCCTTTTTTTCTTCTGTTGTCTACATTGTTGAAAGAAATAAGTGTATACTTGTTAATTGATCATTTTAAATTCCAAGTTAATTTTTTGATATTCCTTAATTAAGTGCAAAGATTTCCTACACATTAATGGATAATTATAATCAATCTAATTTTCTGAATAGTTATTTTTTTGTTAAATAGTAGTAGTTGTATATATATATATATAAAATTTTTAAATACCATTGCGCATGGATGATTTCTGTATGAACACATTTTGTCTAAGGGCTTGAGTTTATTTTTAATTCATTTTATTAACATACTTAAAAAAAAGTTAAATGAATGCCTTTATTTTACTTCATGAATAGCAAACATACAAGAATGTTTAATATTTTTCTTGGAAAGCATGCACACATACACAGAGTGATTAATAAATTGAAAGGTTGGGAAAGCAATACAATTAGGATTTTTAACAAATTAATACTTTATTTAAAGGTTTTTGCAGGTTTTTTTTGTATTAATAAATATATAATTTTAAAAACTACAAAGATGAACCCTCCCTTTTCCCATTATAAGCATAAAGTGTTTAAAAAAAATTTCTTCATAACTCTAAAAGAGGTTGCAAATGAATTTTTAAAAATTAATTAATAACTTTAAAACACTTGAGAGAGAAAGCAATAAAATGTACTGAAGTAATTTTTGAAAATGTTCACACATCTGCTCTAATTTTCAGAAATAGATATATTAATATTAAAGTTCTAGAATTTCAGTTTACTTCTTAATAATTAGCAATAAACATCTTTCACTTAATTAACTAGTTGTGGAAAGTGGCCTAATCAATTTTACAGTTATGATGAATGGATTTTTCTATTATGCATAACATAAGAGTGGAATGGATTTGATCATTTTAATGAATTCAAACGCTATCATTCCAAACTGGCCATTCATTCAAAAATCATCCATAAGCCTTGAATGAAATTATATATTCCAGCTTTGCAAAAAACAATTTTATTTGGAATGTGAAAAAAAATTAAATTAAATATTTTTAACAATTTGAAATATTGTTTAATTCCAGTGCATTTTAAAATATGAAACACAAATAAAATTTGGTTCATAAAAATCAAATCATGGAAGATATGCCTTAAAATTTCATGTTTAGTGCTAAATGAAAACAAACTTGAAAACATAACATGAGGGTTTCATATATATAATATTTATAAATAATAGTATAGTAAATCCTGAAAATGGAAAGTGTCCGACAGCTATGTTGATGAAAGAAACTTTATACTAAGCATTTTTGATACCATGTAAAGTATAAAATCATTTCCAGCTTTCAATTATTTATTTATAAATCTGGTTCGTCTCACTTTAAAAAATTTATTGTCTTAAAGACAGAAAAATGATATAACTTCAGAGATAAAAAAGTGATATTCTGAGATGGAAAATACCAATTTTTGTTAGATTTCTTAAAGGTAAAAGTACTAATTCTAAATATTTCAAAATCTATAATTTTTTAATTGCCAAGAGATAGCCCGCTCTTAAATCCTATACCTTTCTGTTTTAACTTTGCAGTTGATGCTGTGGGGTTAAGTGGCACGTGAAGGGCAAAGCAGCGGTGAAGCACATGCAAAAGAGAAGAAAATGACATTAGTAGTTCAAGCATAGTTCATTATGACAGAGAGTTGGTACATAAACATACTGTAATAAAATTCAATCATTAATTAATCCTTTTTCAAAGAGAATCAGTAACATATAAAATAAATATTAATAATATATTTTATATTTTGATAAATATATGTATTAGTATGTATCAGTAATATACAAAATTTATAAATATCTAAAAATGATGGCTAACATTTTAAAAAAAATTACACTTTCCACCAACAAATATTTTATTATAAATGAAATATCATTCTTTATTACAGATTATAATGAGCAACGATTTTATCATTAAGTAAGTTATTTTAAAAAACTGAAAGAAAATACTTTTACAAGAAAAGTTATTTAAAAATAAGATACCTGTTTTATAAATTTAGAGATTCTTGAAAATAAATACATTTTTTAGATATAACATACTACAATTTTTTTTTACTACTGAAAAAAATAATTAAATATAAACTATAAGATTAATATTAATAATTTTTTTAAATAATTACAAATGTTTTATGAACACAGCAAGCATTTTGTATGCATGCAGAATTTTACAGGTAATGTGGACATTTCAGAATATTAGAAAGTAAAAGCATGCAATATAAGAATTAATGACATAAATACATAAAATAGAATATACACATTTATAGGATATAATACACAGCACAGTGGATAACATTTAATACATGCAATTTTCATTTAAAAAGTAGTTTGAAAAACAGGTCAGAATGCTATTTTCAAAGCAACCACCAGATACCTTCATCATCTCCCTCTTCCTCCTCCTCCTCACTTTGACCACGCATGCCCTTTAATTTTTTTCGTTTTGCTGCAGCTTTCCGTCGAGCTACAAAAATAAGAAGCAAAGAAATATTTCATTTTTATTATGGAATAAAATTTCCAGTTATCCATACCAAGTCATAATTATGTTTCATTTTTTTAAATTAAGGGCAGCAACCAAGCTTAGAAATAATAAATAAAAAGGCAAATTTGATAAGGAGGTCAAAATAATTTTTTTAATCCAAAACGTTTTTCTTGAATTATAAAATAAAACTGATAAATATAGACATGTGCGTATATTCGAATTAATTCCTATAAGAACTTCGATTTGAATTCAAGTAAGTTACATCAGTATGAATAATTAATTTCAGAGTAGGTTTAATTTATATCTACTTTTTGATGCTAGATATAATATTTTAGTTTAATTTCATTTGTGTAAAACACAGGTAAAATACTTAAGATTACTGATTGAATGCATGATTATTTTACTTATTAAAATAAATTCATGAAAGTTCTGAAGTGAGTGGAATAATGCATTAAAAAAAACAACCTTTTTTTGATATTATTTACTATAGATATTAAAGTTTTGGAAAATTAACAGCTTTAAATTTAAGTTATTACATTTAGCATAGTTATTTAATTCTGTCAGGCAAAAAAAAAATACATTTAATTTTCATTCTTTTTACTAAAATATATATCGTGATAAAACTACAATTGCAATATTTGATGCAGAAATAATTAATGTTATATTTCTATACAAAATAGAAATATGAGTTAATGTTACATATTCTCATTAATAGAAAGTTAGCATAATATGAGTATAAAAAAATAAATAAATAAATAAAAACTGAAAAATGTTATGATAAAGATTATAACAGAATAATTAGTCAAATGAAATAAAAACAAATGTTTATTTATATTCTTTTTATAAATACATCTTAAAAATAACAGATGCCATATTTATATACAAAATGAATACACATCATATAATTTTAATAAGTTTGAGCCAAAAATATTGATAAAAACTACCACAATTATATTATTTCAGACACAAAATATAAATAAACAAAATTAATTAATTGAGGAATTTGATGTTAAGATAAAATGAGCTTAGTTTCAAATTGCAATGTAGAATAATTAAATATAAGTGAGAATGATAATTCTATCTAGTTAACAGTTCTCCATTAATATATGTATTGTAACTGTTTTGTTAAAAAAAATCAAATGAAGCATTTTTTTTCTAAAGAATTATATACCAGATATTAATATTTCACTAAGTTTCAAAGCAACTGATTCAATTCTGCATAGCCAACTACACACATTTATTTTCTTACTAACTTAGGGGCAGATAGATGATGAACATAAGAAATCTATAATATAGAGTTATGGTTATTGATTCTATAATTGCATCAAATCATAAAAAATCAAAATTTAATTTATAAAAATACAATGTTAATCGGTATCAAATAACAATAGCAAATTAAAAATGTTAACAACAATCAATCAATATTATATCTTGTAAAATTCTTTTGACGTTAATAAATTTTCTAAGAAATTAGTTATTTTGCAAGACAAATGCTTCAACAAATTCAAAGCTTGAAATTATCAAACAAATTATAAAACACATGAATGTACTTAATGTTATATACAAATACAAGTATTCATTTTTATTTTCTTACTATCTCACTATTTTCAAGACATATTTTAATTTTAATTATCAAAAGTAAAAATGAAGACTGGCATAATAATTTTGATTTTGGATTACATAATGAATAATTTACATATTTCAGTTTCCAAATTCTTATACCATCTAAGTCTAGATTAAATTCAATACATGGATATTATAAACTATTAAATAATCTGGTGTTGATAATAGAGCTAGCAATGATACAGCCCAGACTCTGCTACTTGCATTTCTTTTTAACTATCAATTAATACAATGCAAATCTGCATTTCAATTATATTTTTACTACTTGTGTTTAACTATGTCAATGTAATACAAACTAACTATATGTCATTGGCAAACATAAATAATTGACTAACAAGACCTTTTAGGCTATAAATTTCTGAGAAGTAAATACATATCATAAGTTTATGAGCATATTTTTGGACATTACATAAAATCTATATACCTTAAAACAATTCTATTAATATAAGTTTAGCTATGGATAGAGCATCTAAAATATAAATTGTGCATTTAAAATATCATGTTTCAGTTATTAAGTATAACAAATTAGAAAAAACTATATAAGTGTTAAAACAATTATACTAAAATAAAAAATAACAATGTGTTAAATTTTTAATTGAACAATTAATTTTTTAAAAAAGAATTATAATAAAATAATCAGCAGCTGATCACTAAAAATCATAAATTCATTTGCAATAAATGTTAGCTGATAGTTTTACATTCACAATTATATAATGAAAATGTACTAATTTTCTGGAAAAATGTAATTATTGCAAATTATAGGTATTTTTCAGTTAACCAGGTGGCAGCAAAAAAATCACAAAATAAATTTGGCAGGATTCTACAACGTTTGGCGATTTCTAACTGCCGCCCAGCTAATGAAAAAGTCACACAACACAATCTTTTGAAAAATTAAATCATTGTAGAAAATTATAACATACATTAAAGTTGTTACCATCAATAATTTTCTTAATGCAAGATAAATGTGTATTATATATATATAGAAAAAAATTAGTAAATTTTTTTATTTACTTCTTTTTACGAGGAATTTTAAATTTACTTAATGCTTCTTTAGCATTTGCATAATAACCACAAGTACACAGGCTTGACAATCCACATGGAAAGTTGCATGTACAATGATTAATCACTGCAGAATTTTCTGATTTAATATTAGATATTGCTATATTTGGTTTTCTATCAGCTTCGATTGCAGATGAAGTTTTCTTACAGTCAAAAACATTTTCTTGAGATTTTAAGGCAGATTTACAGTGCTTTTTAGTAGACACAATATTGGATTTAGAACTATTCTCTTTATATGTTGCACATTTCTCTTGGCAAGGAAAAATAGATTTCTGGAGCTCGCCACAATTTAAAACATTTGAATTATCTTTAGTTTTGTCACAACCTTGTTTCCTTTTATGCTTAGAAATCTTGTGATCTTCTTTAAACTGAAATTCATTATTATTGCAATTTTGAATGTTTTTACTATATTTCTTTTTATTGTTTACAGATTTATTTGAATAGTTTATTTGTGATGATGATGTATCAATAGAATTGTTTAAAGCATTGCTGGATTTTATATTGTTACTGATATTTAATGAATTCTCATTGGATGAATAAGGATAATTACAATTAGAATTTTTCAAGAATTTGTCATTTACAGTTTGTCGAGAATCATGCATATATTTTGAATTAACATATGGATGCTTGTTTTTCGATAATTTCAATATTTCTTTTCTTTTTTGGAATGAAACAGGATATTCATACGCATTTTTCAATGTACAAGCTTCTTGCAAATTGGACTTCATTTTAAATATGAGTACATCATCTGTGAATGAATCGTTAGATGAATCGGATAGTTCAGTTTTTAAAATACATGAAGAAGGTATTTCAGATGTTGGCATAGGTGATTCATCTGGCTCAGACTTGATAATACTATTCAGTGAGACTGGGCATTTAATTCCTGAACAATTGATAGATGTAGATGAGGATAATGATGTTTCATGTTTTGGGAATGGCAGCACAGATGTAGAATCAGAAGACTCAGTTATTAGCACAGATGACTTTAAGGAAGATTTAGGAGTACTATTTGTTGGAAATTTTTCTGATTCTGAATCCATGATGGCAGATGCAATATTCAATGAACGATACTTTCTTCGACAATACTCTTTAAAATCTGATTTACAAACAGTAACTTTTTCAGATCTCAATGGTGGACCAGGTATAGTAACAACACTTACTGGTTTTTTACCTGGACGTTTTCTTTTCCTTTTGGAACACCGTACAAGATTTCTTTCATATTCATTTAATCCCAAAGTATCATAATACCATTCATAGTTCCGCTCACGTGGTTTTATTTTGTCTTTTGAAAGTTTATCCGATTCACGTCCCTTCTTTAGAAATGTGTGAGAATAATATTCGGCTATATTATTATAAGTTTTAACTTTTGGATGTGCCAAAAAGACTCTGTTGCTATGAAGAGCTTCGTACGGATCAAATAATTCGGATGTAAAATCTAAAGATGGCGGAATCATTTCTAATGAAAATAAAGACTTTATAGATAAAGAAAATGAAGCAATGAAGAATAAAATATTATTTCTAAAAATTCTTGTAACTTAAAACAAATACAACGCTCATCTCCAAAGGGCAAAGCAAAATAAACAATTTCTTCCGCGCCGCCATTAAACGGAGCATAACATTACGCGCATAGATGACTTCGGTTCAGTTTTTGTTGATAGTAGAAGTTCAAATCATGTTATGTCCTCGGCTCGGAATCCTCTCCAAAAATTTCTTGAAAATAAATTTCTTGAAATAAGATGAATGAATTATATCCAAGATTAATTTATGATAATCTTCATCAAATTTAATGAGACATCGAAGTTCAGCGCTTTGATAAAATTCTTTTCACAATTATAAATGACAAATAAGGGCTGAATATGATTGATTATGAATATTGGAGGAGTTATTTTTCTAGTTCTATTTTTGAGATATCATAAATATTGAAAGAAAAATGCGAATGATATAAACTTGAAACAATTTATCATAATATAATTTTTTAAATTAAAAACTATTTGCTATTTTTATATATTAGTTTCAAATAACCATTATTTTAACCGAATTTTTAAAATAATATATAAGGTGCATGAATTATTCGCACTCTGTTTAAATAATTATTCATTCTATAGATTGCGTGATTTAAAAATAAATAATCATGACTTCCGCATTTATTGGATATTTATTTAGCTCGCTAATTCTATCAAATCAGTGCAGCAGCTACGAAGTTGTTTCAAACAATTCACGAGAATAAAAAAAAAGTAATTGTAACACTGCTACTGTAGGAAATAAAATCCATTCAATTTTATCAGAGGCATATAGACAACATTCAGCCGATTTTTCTGAAAACCGCTTGACACGTGCAGATATCTAGTGACAAAAATAATAATTGTTGTTGTCCTAACAAATATAAAGTGTAAGATCTCGCGGCTGATGTAAATTGCCCAAGGACCGAACTTGCATTGTTCTGGTTTGTAGTCGAGTAATATAATCACTATATAAAAGTAATAACTTTGGTATCGTAGATGTTAATTGGCTAATGAAGATTTCAGCACAATCTTCTTGAGTGCTTTGGAAGGGGAAAAATGATTTCTTCTTTTATAACTTTCTACAAAGTTGTGTTCTAAATTCTGTAGGCACCTCAGAATCAGAACAATATTGAAAGATATTTTCCTGTACAATGAAATGTGGTCAAGTAGTAGTGAATGTTAAGGAATTCAGAATGCCACAACAACAATATTGCACGTATTTTAAAGATATTAGAGTAAGTAAAATCTTAAAAATGTGTCCTGACATGAAATATTAGTTTCAATTTAATTATTCATTTTAATTACGATTACGGCGACGGCAATTGGCCAACTCTGCATCAATATTGATTGTGTTTACTTTAAAGGAAATTTCTTGAGTCTCAAGATGTTTTTCTCACGTCTTTGTTCATCTAAAGATAAAGCTTATAAGGCCTCTATTTCTATTGATATTAAAAGCGTAAAATTTTAATAGTTTTACAGAAATCTATTGAATAACTAATTTAATAAAATAAAATTCAAATTCATTTGCAAGGCTTTTAAAAATGCAAATATCTGTCTTCATCCTTTTTTTTTTGTAACTTCCTTGCTATTCCTGATATAAACTAAATAGATAGTAAATTGAATTCTTATTCATCAACAGAAGAAAATATTTTAAGAGATAATGAAAACTGTTTGAATTTTAAACCAAAAATGATATTTATTCTTGAAAGTTATGCAAAAATATTTTTTTTTTAAATTACCAAAATTCAGAAAAAAATTGCATAGTCATTTAAATTAGTTTTTTTCTAGAAAACAATTTTAAAATTTTGATATGTTATAAAATTTATTTTTGAGCAATCTTAATTTGGAAAACTGCAACAATTTAGCAATAATTCTAATTAAAAAGCGTTTTTTTCAATTACATTTTTCTTTATAATTGCCAGATAATATTTCAAGACATTCATGGAATAATCTTAATGTATATACATATTAAGTAAATAATATTAAAAACAACCTATTTAACAACAATGAGCAATATGCCCAAACTATAAACTGTAATACAAATTGCGTATGCGGTAAATTCTTTATTTAACAATGTTAAAATAATATTTCAACTAAATAAATTGCAATGGGCTGACTTCGCATTAGAACTATAACTATAACTTGAAGATTCATATGTGAAAAAAAATATAGATTGACAAATCAGAGATATTATAATTTTCTGTATATCATATCACCTTAAAAGCAAATATTTTCTCCGTCTAACTTATTTCAATAGCAAGTCTTATTTTTGTGAGATAATCGATTTTTTTGTTTTATTTCAAATTGTGAAAATTGCACGGAAAGCTTTATTCAAAAATATAAATGTTGTTCAAAAGTACATATTGAGCGTCAATCCAAAACAGTCCCTTCATTATTATAATTAAATATTATAAAATAAAGTTTCCTTATGCCATAACTCCTTAGTTCATTTTCAAATAAAGTAATCTCCTATCAGGAGCGCTTCAGATATAAACACGAGAAGCTTCGGACATAGCACTTGGTTCTCGCATGCCGGAGTGGGTACAGAAATGGTGAGATTAAGCAACCTTCTACAGATGATGGAAGTACTTCCCACGGGAAGGAATGTCCCGTGGCCGGTGATGGACTTTAGTACTGAACCTTAGTTCCCGTCAATGCTATTACAGTGGATCGGCCACCTTTCTTTATGCCTTATAAATAGATAGGACGGAGAAATATTGTATATTTACAAATTAAGTAGTAAGGAAAAGATAAGATAAAGAAAAATGTAACAAAAATAATTTAAATTTCCTCTTTAATTTTAATCTCCTAAAAGTGGGGGGGGGGGAGGAATGTTGAGAACTGCGATCCATATCAAGGCCTGACTAAGGCAGGGGCATACGGAGCAGTTACCCCGGGCCCCCACATAATTGGGGGCCCCAAATCGAATATAAATATTATTTTAAGTTTCCTTATTTAATGAATCTACTTAATTATTAAAACAGTAAAGCAGAAGGGGGCCCCAAAAAAGTTTTTGCCTCGGGCCCCAACAATGCTAAGTTGGGCCCTTAACCATATGACCATGAATTGACTCCACGATGGAAGTCAATATACTAAATTGTATAAAAAAATCTTTCATATCATTTCAATATTATGAAAAAATAATAAGAAATATTTTTAAAACCAAATTTTACAATATTATACTAAATGACGTGTTGTTAAAGTTATTGCAGATGACGTCCTGGTAAATCTAAAGGGTGGTTATAATTAAGCATCCCTTATAAACAGCTTCATACAACGCAAACGGTGAACGGGCAACGGATAGCAACGTAATTTAATATATTGACTATACTAAAGAAATATTTACAGAATTTCGATTTTTTTTAAAGTTTAAAAATGTCTTTCAGAGGTACTTGTTTCAGAAAAACAAAAACATAATAAGCGACTAAACGGAATATAGAAACAATATTATTATTTATTGGCTTATATATGATCACCTTGTCATCGAACCATACTAAATAAAGGTAAGGAATAAATAACAGTACACTGTTTGAGCAAAACATCTCAGTTTGCAGAAACAAGAATAAATTGAGAGGAAATTGCACAAGAGGCGCAGTTGTTAATCATATGTCCGGAATGATGCAGGGAAAGGTGTTCGATGTGACCACTCTCAAAAATTTTAATCGATGGACAGTGTTCAATAGCAGAACTGATCAGTTGTGATGCTTTGCACAGAAATATTATGGAATTCTTTAAGTCATTCAATGTCACAAAACCGTCGTAAAAGATACCATATCATTACAGCCGGAAAAATCGACATAAGGCCTGACAACAATTGCAAACGTTTCTTATCCTAACCTGTTTTGCATAAAGTTTCCGGTTCTTCGCAAACATGCAAATCTCGATATTTTCCCCCTAGAACTGACAGCTCTTCCCGGTTTTACATTTCATTATTCGCAATCCTTGTTCTGGGTTGTTAATATTGTTTTTGTAGTTCGTTTTTGGTGTTTATTGTGTTAATTTTAATGTTTTTCGGAAAAAGCGGCCTTCAATGTACATTTTGGATCTAACTTTTTTTTTTCTTCAAAATTCCGTGAGCGCGTCTTGTGTACAGCTTATATACCAAATTTCACTCCAATCAATTCATTCGTTTGCGTTGCAGAATGCTTTTTGTAGGGGAAGTTTCATTTCAACTGCACTGTACTTTTATGCCTGATAATTTAAAATACTTTTAATTACAGAACAGAAATAGAGTCACAGGTATTAATCCCAAATGCAATATTTTCCCTTTCAAAAACTTTCCAATGAATATAACCAACTATTAGAATGATTATAGCCTTTTCTGTAATTAGAAGAATACGGATATGAAAGAAAGGAGCCATTTCCTCCACTTTTAATTCATTCATCGATTTAATCGTTATTTTTTTAAAAGCTTCTCTCTTCGATGCAACTCTTTTCCACACACGGTCAGCTGTTTATTTCTTTAAAATATGACAACATTTTTTCTTATTGTTCTCGGATATGTATCAGCTATTTCTCTACTGCTTCAGAAGACGCGTAAGGAGTAGAAGTTATATATATATACTAGCCGCCTTTGGCGACCAGTCGGTTCGCCAATATTAATGCTCGCTATAATTTTAATATAATATTTTATGTAGCTGTGTCTCATAACAGGTTTTTCACCAAAATATCTGTCCGAGCAATGATAGTCCCGGAAATGATATTTCACTTAAATGGTGGAGGGAAAGGTTTAAAATTCTACGTTTTTATAGAATAATGAGATTCAAATTTTCATAAATGTAAACACACTAAACAAATAGACACAATTGGTTTTCAAGAGATGCAAAAATGCCG